>JASDQU010107654.1:104709-116433 GCA_032191745.1 Picea mariana | reverse complement strand
TGTAATTAATAGTCCAATGATTTCTATACCCATGGGTGGTGTTGATGTCGTACTAGGGTTCCAATGGTTACAATCATTGTGAACCATGGCTTTTAATTTTCAAGAACTTTTCATGAAATTTTCATTGGAAGGAAAGGAATTTAAGTTAAGGGGAATCACAGGGAAACTCAGTAAGGAGGTAATCTCTAATGGCATGACAAATGAAAAGGGGGCATCATGGTGTAATTGTACAACTATTCCCATTATATGTTTAAACATATAAGCCATCTATTCCTCTAGATCTCCAAGGGATCACTGATAATCATTCCAAAGAATTTGAAGATATTCCCAGAGGTCTTCCACCCACTCGCAATCATGATAATGCTATTCACTTAATTCCTGGGAGTGTTCCTCCTAACATGAGGCCTTACATATACCCTTATGCCCAGAAGAGTGAAATTGAGCATATGGTTGAAGAAATGTTAGAGGATGGCATTATTATACCTAGCCAAAGTTATTACTTTGCATCGGTGGTAATGGTATTCAAGAAAGAGGGCTCTTGGCATATGCATCCAGATTATAGAGAGCTCAACAAGATCACCATTAAAGATAAGTTTCACATTCTCTTCATTGATGAATTTTTAGATGAACTACATGGAGCAATCAACTTCACAAAGTTGGATCTTCATTCAGGGTATCGTCAGATTAGAATAAAGGAATTAGATATCCCAAAAACAATATTCAAAACTCATGAGGGCTATTATGAATTTTTGGTCATGCCTTTTGGACTTACGAATGCACCTTCCACATTCCAATGGTTGATGAATTCCATTTTAAATCCCTTCCTTTGAAAATTTGTGTTAGTATTTTTTGATGATATATTAATCTATGGGAAGTCTTGGGAAGATCGTGTTCAACATGTTGATAGGGTGCTACAGCTACTAAAGGAGAAAAAACTATATGTCAAACCATCCAAATGTTTCTTTGGGGTGAAGGAGGTAGATTATTTGGGTCATATTGTATCTCATGAAGGTTTCAAGGTAGACCCTAACAAGATTAAATCCATGATGGACTAGCCAATTCCCAAAACATTGAACAATCTTTGAGGATTTTTGGGTTTGACAAGTTACTACCGCAAGTTTGTTCGGAACTATGGAAGAATAACAACACCTTTAACTGTATTAACTAAGAAGGATGCATTTTCATGGACTCCAGAGGAAACTCAAGCTTTTGAACAACTTAAAGAGGCAATGTGCAAAGCTCTTGTCTTGACCACACCAGAATTCACAAAAACCTTTATTGTGGAATGTGATGCCTCGAGAAATGGAATTGGTGTTTTTCTAATGCAAGAAGGAAGGCCCCTTGCTTTTGAAAGTCATCCACTCAATGGAAAGGACTTACACAAACCCATTTATGAGAAGGAAATGATTGAAATACTACATGCATTGAAGCAATGGTGCCCTTACCTAATAGGTAGGAACTTCAAGCTCAAAACAAATCATGACAGTCTTAAATACTTCTTGGAACAAAGATTATCTTCAAAATAGAAACAAAAATGGGTGACCAAGATGTTGGGTTATGACTTTGAAATCATCTACAAAAAGGGGAATAAAATTTTTGTGCTAGATGCACTCTCAAGAAAAGATGAAGATGATGAGGCATTTTACTATGCTATCTCTATCATCCAAACTAATTGGATAACAAAAGCAAGGGTTGAATGGAATAATGATGAAGAAGTGTGGACTCTCATTCAAAGGTTGCAGTAGGATTCTAGTGCATTCGATACATTTACATGGAAAAATAATTCACTATGGTACAAAGATCGCTTATATTTATGTAAGAATTTCCAACTCAAACAAAAGGTACTTTTGAAATTACATACCTCTCCAGTAGGAGGGAACTCAGGATTTTTGGAAACCTATCACAGGGTCAAGAGGGAATTTTTTTGGGGTGGCCTTAAAACTGATGTTCAAAGGTTTGTTGCAGAATGTTTGGTTTGCCAGCAAAATAAGGTGGAAATAGTTAAGACCCATGGTCTTTTGCTACCATTATCCATTCCAAGTCAGTGCTGGGAGGATGTTTCCATGGATTTCATCATAGGGTTATCAAAGTCTGAAGGAAAGAGTGTCATCATAGTGATTGTTGATAGACTTACCAAGTACGCACACTTTTGTGCACTCTCTCATCCTTTCAAAGCTAGTACAATTGCTACCACATTCCTGGAGACAGTTCAAAAGCTACATGGAATCCCAAATATTATTGTAAGTGATAGATATCCCATCTTCAGTAGACATTTTTGGACAAAATTATTTTATTTTTTGGGTACTCAATTGGATCATAGCTCATCTTATCATCCTCAATCTGATGGACAAACTGAGATAGTGAACACAAGTCTAGAAGGATACCTTTGTTTTTTTATCTCTGATAAACAAACACAATGGTTCAAGTGGTTACCCTTGGAAGAATGGTGGTATAACACTTCCTTTCATACTGAAACAAAAATGACACCATTTATTGTGCTTTATGGATATCACCCACCATCCATCTCTTCTCTAAAATAAAAATCTAAGGTTCAAGTAGTGGAAGATCACATCGAGCATCAACAATGATTTCTCCAACTCTTAAAGGACAACCTAACCATCGCACAAAATCGCATAATAAATTATCACCAAAGTACTATGGCCCTTATAAGGTGTTGCAAAATATTGGTACTATGGAATACAAATTGGAGTTTCATGCATCTTCGCGATTACACCTTGTTTTCCATGTTTCATTCTTAAAGAAGGTTATAGGTGACAAGATCCCAGTTCAAACTATATTTCCAGAACTTAACGAGGAAGGAAAAATCATATTGGAGCCTAAAGACATCACTGACACAAGAATTTTCCAACTGAGGAATAGATCAATTTCAGAGTATCTCATTAAGTGGAAGAAGCTACCTATTGAATATTCCACATGGGTGGATGAGGCTTTTATACAGAAGGATCCAAAAGTACTCAAGCGTTGAGGACAACACTTGTCTGAAGGGGAGGGGCATGTTAAGCCCTAATTCGTGGCACAATACCCCTTAATTGGGGAATATTACATTAGTATTGTTATTTTATTTATGTCATCTTGGGTCCATTAGTTGTAATTGTACCTCCTATTCTCCTATATATACCAATGAGACCTTTTCATTTGGAATCATCTTGTATTTGTGAATTCATATGATGTATAAGGAGGTTTCTCCCTCGAAGAGGCTTATTATCTGAATTTATCTCTTTGTCAAGGTGTTGAGTACTTATTCTGAGGTTTTTATGCTACTTTGATATTTGGTTCTTAACACGCTATGTTGGTTCCTACAAACACTTTTCTCATGGTGAACCTCCCTCTGTTCTCTAGTGTTTCATCCAGGGGAAGTCAATTTTATAGTATGGTAAACCCCTTGCACAGAGTTCGTTCACCCGAGGCAAACGCATATCCTCACCTAAGTAATCCTTGTCATGTCGCTTTCTCTTCACAAGCATCTTCCTCAGTGATGATGCCCTTAAAACCTTTTATGAACCAGTTGGGAGGAGGATACTATCCTACCGGGTGGGGGCATGGTGTGTACCAGAACCCTGTTTTGCCTGCGATCTCTCAAAACTGGTCTTTCCCGAGACCATGGTGTCAGATGTCGCAACCATATGTTGCAAGTCATGCTGGAAGAAAATTTCCAATCACTACGAGTCATACTGGAATTAAGTCACCAACCTTTGCAATTCATGTTGGAGACCTGAAACCCATCTCTGCTAGTCATCTTGGAGACCTGTCACTAGCCTATGCAAGTCATGATGGGGGAAAGAAACCATCCGCTGCAATTCATGTTGGGGGCACAACTCTTGTCATTTTTAGTCACACTAGACAAACATCACCAACCTTTGCAATTCATGTTGGAGATCAACTATTAGCCTCTACAAGTCATGCTGAGAGCATGTCACCAGCCACTGCAAGTCATGATGGGGGAATTGATATGATTGAGAAGCATAGACGTGTAGGAAGTAATCCCAAGTTCCTTTTTAGACTTTTCAAATGAAATCACCTAATTTGTTTGTGCCCTGCTATTGGAGTGGTATTAGAAGCACGGTCCTTGTCTAGTGGCCCTTCGGGTTCTGAGTTGTCTTCGATTTCCCAACAATCTAATCCTTCTTTGTTTGATACAACAGTCATGCTGATGCAATATTCAGTCAACACCACTCTAATTATGTGGGGTGATGCATCTCTTGGCCATGTTGTCTTGCATCCTATTCAACCAACGGTCGTGGCGATGTAATCTTCGGCTAACACCACTCCTTTTTTGGGGAGTGGTGCATCTCTTGAACATGTTGTCTCGCATACTATTCAACCAATGGTTGAAGAATTAGTTGTGTCGATGCAATATTATATCGATCCCACACTTCTCTTGGAGTGTTACAAGTCTAAGGAAGTGACATTTTCGATGCAATATTTGGTCAGTCCCAATCTTCTTTTTGGGGGTGATGTGTCTTTCGATCATGTCCTTAGAATTTCTAGTTTTGAACAAGGGAGCATTCCAATCTCTCCTAGGATTCTCCCTCAAAGTCCTAGGATGGTTTCCTTTGATTGGAATGATCTTGTAGAGCCTCTCCTTTCTTCTTCTGCACCCTTCCAGATAATGGGCATTCGTCTATGTATTGTAGATGAAGGATCCTCTGCAAGTATTTTATCCTCCTCGGCTTGGAAATCTTTGGGTTCTTCCAATATTGTGTCAGCTATCAGTGAGTTGTTGGATTTCAACAGAAGTCCTGCATGGGAGCCTTGGCCTTCCCCATGATATGTTGCTTAGAACAACATCCTAGAGTCTTAGTTAAGATCGTTTCAGACTATGAAAATTATTGTCGAGTGAACTTGTCTCTTTCACACTCATTAAATAGTTTTGAAAGGACGTCTATTTGGTATAAGTTTAACCCTTTTCCAAACCAAGTAGACTATTTATGAAAAAGGAATACTCTAGTCACCATTGGCTAGAAGAGTTATCCTCGGTATTATTTTATACTTTTTTGGGCCTAGGGAACTAAATTTACGAAAAAGGACATTGTTGAGTTAAGTTGTAATTGCATTCCATTATCCTGCTTGCATTGTTGAGCCTATTTTCGTCTCATGCTTTCTCATTATAAGCCTCTTACCTCAATAATTCTCATCACTAGCAAAGCAGTGCCTTCCATATATCTATTTCATCTTGACACCCTTTACCCATAGAGGAAACATCCCCCCAAGTGTCCATGCCCTGCATGCATTCCCTTGTATTGAGCATAGGTATGCTACACTGCTTGGAACTAGTTTCTTACTCGCAACACTTGTTTCCTCTTCTATATCATAGCATCTCTTTGCCTATGAAAAAACAAAAAAAAAAAAAAAGAGAGGCGAGAAAATAATATTATCTCTTATCAGCAGCAGTCATGTCGCCTTTGAACAGAGCACAAAATATTGAGTCCATTTTTATCCAAGGCTTTGTTTTAGCATGAACTTAGGAACTTGAGCTCATTACTTAGATTTTACTCCTCTGACCGGTTATTCTTCTAGTCCTTATGGAGAGTTTTTTTATGCCTCTTGCATCACAAGATTTTGTCAATGATCAGTATTAAGTCTATTCTTCTTGAGTTATCCATATGTATCATGCTCTTTTTCAAAGGAAGTTTAAATCTTATGTCAGCCATTCCTAGGAACTCTCAACTTTTCATGTCATCCATACCCTCAATGTATCTTAGAATCACATGAAGTTGTTTCCCTACCTTGCACCCTGGGCCTACTTTCATCAGTGGTAGGTAACCTTGAACCCAGCAGATGGCATCTCCTCATTGGTCATTGAATGGGGGGTTTCCCTTTTGTTTGACCGCAAGATATCTATTCACACATTAGGATTCATGGAGTGTCTTGGATTCCATTATCCCTATTGGTGGTTTCCTCGCCTTTGTCGGAAGTTTTCCTTATTGGTTATTATTCAGAGGGTATCTTTCGTGCACTACTTGCATCCAGTGCATGTGAGAGATGCACATGGTTGTTGGTTGTGAACATCATATTCGTCCAATCTCCTCCTCATCATCAAGTTGTTTCTTTGTACCTCGTGTTGGATTATGAGAGATGTCTTAATTATCTCCTTCCAGCAGGTCTCCTTCCATCAACTTCAGCTCATCTATTCTGTAAATGAGACCTACAATCCTATGAGTACCTAGAGGATTACAGTCATCAGTGGTAGGTTCTCCTGCCATCGATAGTTGGGAATACATCAATGTCTCCTGATCGATGGATTCTTTAAGTGTTCGACCTCAACACCCTTATTCACACTTATGGAATGTACTCGGTGCCTTGACACCTACTTTCATTATTGGTGGGTTGTCTCGTGTTTGTTAACGGTATACCTCAATGACCAGTAATCAAATGAAGTCTCATTATGTTTGCCTTAAACTCCTTTATTCACATGATGTATAATTGCACCTTTGGTGGATAGTGTGTTGGGCATATTGTCATCGATGTGTTGTCATTGATGTCAACAACCGATGTCATTATAATGTGATGATGAGTTGTTATGAACAACATGCAGAGGAATATACCTAAATCTCAAGAGAGGTAGCATATTAGATTTCATGAGATCTCGATCAGTTAGAATCCAAGTACAAAACCAATGATCTCGATCAATTAGAATCCAAGTACAAAACCAAAAAGCGCATTGCAGTGATGATGAGTTGTTATAAACAACATGCAGAGGAATCTACCTATTAACACATAAGATTAATCATGTTATCCAAGTATTATGTCATACCATCAACTAAAAAACTCCTCAGAGTGTGCAAGTTATATTTGATTTGGCATTGTGAACTATTTAAGGAAGAGGCTTGGAGGCTAGGAAGCTTGCAGGCATCTGAGTACAAATCTAAAATTATCAGCATCAACCTCATAAGCATCAGGTACTCCATGAGGTTTTTTGTCTTGTTTGGAGGTCAGGAAGGGTTTGGCTAATTGATTTTCCTTTGGCACTACAAACTGGCTCAGGCACTGTGAATTTAGACATGCGCTACAGAATGTGTTACGAAAACTCTGTTCTAGGACTGTTGAACTGGTATTTTTGACCAGCTGACTTCCATGAGGATTTTCGAGTGAACTAGTATTAATTTTCAAAATCCAAAGGAGATTATTTTCAAGAATGGACCCAAGAACATTAACCTCTTTCATTTTTTACATAGGTGTCACGGATTTGGAGATTTGAAGGAATCTTTGAGCCCTATTTTTTCAGTTTTCATGATTTCATGTTTGAGACATGTTTTTGTGACACGTATTTTGGCCGGCTGGAGATGAATTTGAAGAAACAAAGAGAGTTTTTTCTTTATAACAAGATTATCTAAAAAAACCATTCTCATATTTTACATAGTTGTTATATTTTGAGAACTACAAATGGCATGTTGAAGCCTATTTTTAGAATTTCACCTCCTAAAAAGAAGGAAATCAGTTAAAACGTGTCATTCTTTGTTTGTAATTGTTTCTATTTTGGGAAAGGGGTTGGAGTTTGAATTGGTGAATTGTAAAGGACCTATAGTGCTATATATTTCATGGTACAACAGTAGAAGGGGGTTATAATGAGATAAGAAAGGGCTTTAGGAGCATAAATGATTGTATATGTCAGTTTGTAAGTTGGAGGGGCTAAGGGTTGTAATCTATGATGTTATTGAAGATTCATCAGAGCCATTCTATTAGATTGTCTTCTATGTTTTCTATTGTGTTGTTCTTCTTATTTGATGTGTTATATGTGATTTATGGATTCCTGAAGCAGGAGAAGATATGTTGTAAACTTGCCCATTTTTCATTGTTTATTGTTCAAACACATTTAAATTTTCTTTGCAGAGAAGATCTTTGCTTAGTGAATGTTCTTTATTTTCATAATTAAAAAAATCCTTTGTATGATAGGCAGCTTTAATGCCTTCAATGAGAAGAATACTTATGACCCCATTGCCAAATGATCCATCACTGATTTGCAGTGACCTCTGTTATTTTTCCATTTCTTTAAAGTCTTGTTGATCCCTAATTTTAAAACCCAATATAAATCAAGTTGTATGTTACCAAGATTACACCCATTTGCAGTCTGGGGGTGACTCTTGGAGTGCTAAAATTTTGGCACTATTGTCGGGGATGAAGTTGAAGATCTTCCCTGGGAGAAAAACATTGAGAAGATCTAGCTCTTGATGGTAGACAAGAGCAGGACACCAGCTTGAATGCAATTTTCTACCTAGCAACTCCAACCTCATTACAGATGAATTTATCGACGACTCCACTGGTTTGAAATGGACAAGATTCTTTCTCAAAGGTATGCATTTTGTGATTTCACAAATATATATGGTTTTCTAAATCCCGAGCCTAATAGAAGTGAATGGGAAGGTTACCTTCCTAGATTTAGAAGAGAGTATTGGGAAGTTCCAGTTGAGTTTTTATTAGACTTTCATGAGTGCATGCTTAAGATGAAAGTGTTACAAGAAGACGTCTTGATTAAGTTGTTTAGATATTCTTTGGATGGAGCAGATCAAGATTGGTGTAGGTCACTCTTGATTGCTTCTATTTCTTCGTTGAAACAATTTCATGCATCCTTTCATTTGTTTTGTAAAGAGAAATTTTCAATTGGCTTACTTTATCCAAAATGTTGTCATGACTTTGATTTCCTATGTAAAGGAGTTGATAACCATGAAATATCCTTGTGTGTTGAAGAGGATATTGCAGTAGAAGAGACTATTCATGATAAGTTGAATGTTGAACATTTACCTGCTATTATTATTTCTGATTATTATGGATCTGAAAATCTGTTTCCTCTAGATTCAAATCATGAATATCATCCTTCTTTTAGTGAGATGGAACTTGAGAACAATAAAGGCAGTCAACAACAATTTTCATTTTTGCACATAGAGGAGATTAACAACAATTATAAAATCAAGCATGTGTAGAAGAAATTCAGTTTTCAGTTGGAACAACAGTAAGAAGAAGTATTTTTTTACAACTTTTTTGACCCTATTGTTGATTATCTGGAGTCTTTGAGTAGTACAAATGTCAAATTATTCTTGTCAAATGAAGGTTGGTTCTGTTGTCTTTTTGAACTACACTTTTGTATGCCATGTATTCTTTTATTTTTCTGATCCAGATCAAGAATTTTACCAGTTAGTCAGATCTTTTCATGGCTTCACTAGAAGCATGATCTTACTTTATCAAGAAGAAGCATACTTGGTTAGAGTAGGAGTATGAGTGTGAAGAATAAGCTCAGCTTATGAGCATTTTATTTTATTTTGTTTTGTATATTGTAATAAGACTCCATCACCCAATGGACTAGGCTCTGTGGATTTTGGATTGACAGATTTCAGATGAATAGTGGTGTATTTTCAGTTTGTCGGAAAGATTGGTTTGTAGTTGCAGGATGCAGGTTAAGGGTACATCAATGGATAAGGCACTGGAACTACATGATTCTTGGAGCCTCACAGGGAGGTCTCCATCCCCTGTGGAGCCAGATGTTAACACATAAGATTGATCATGTTATCCAAGGATTATGGCATACCATCAAATAACAGCCTTCTCGGAGTGTGCAAGCTATATTTGAGTTGGCGTTGTAAACTAGTTAAGGAAGAGGGTTGGAGGTTAGGCATCTTGCAGGCATCTGTGTGCAAATTTGAAATTACCAGCATCAACCTCATAGCCATTAGGCACTCCATGAGATTTTTTGTCTTGTTTGGAGGTCAGGAAGGGTTTGGCTACTTGATTTTCCTTTGGCGCTATGAACTGGCTCAGGCGCTGCAAATTTATATAGGCGCTACGAAATGCGCTATGGAAACTCTATTCTAAGACTGTTGAACTGGTATTTTTGACAAACTAACTTCCAAGAGGATTTTTGGGTGAACCAGGATGAATATTAAAAGTCCAAGAGAAGTTATTGTCAAGTACAGGCCCAAGAACATTAACCTCTTTTAGTTTTTACACAGGTGTCATGGTTTGGGAGATTCGAAGGAATATTTGAGCCCTATTTTTTCATTTTTCATGTTTGAGACATGTTTTTGCAACACGTATTTTGGCCAGCTGGAGATGAATTTCAAGAAACCAAGAGAGGTTTTTTTTTTATAACGATCTTATATACAAAAAACATTCTCATATTTTACACAGATATTATAGTTTGATAATTAAAAGTGGAATTTCGAAACCTATTTTTCAGAATTTCACCTCCTGAAAAGCAGGAAATCAGTTAAAACGTGTCATTCTCTGTTTGTAATTGTTTCTATTTTGGGAAATGGGTTGGAGTTTGAATTGGTGAGCTGGAAAGGACCTATAGTGCTATATATTTCATGGTACAAGAGTAGAGGGGGGTTAGAATGAGCTAAGAAAGGGATTTAGGAGAAGAAATGACTGTATATGTCAGTTTGTAAGCTGGAGGGTCTAAGGGTTGTAATCTATGATGTTATTGAAGATTCATTAGAGCCATTCTATCAGATTGTATTCTATGTTTTATCTTCTATTATTCTTCTTCTTTGATGTGTTATCTTTGATTTATGGAATCCTGAAGTCGTAGAAGATCTGTTGTAACTTGCCCAATTTTCATTGTTTACTGTTCAAACACATTTAAATTTTATTTTCAGAGAAGATATTTGCTTAGTGAATGTTCTTTATTTTCATCATTAAACAAATCCTTTGTCTGATAGGTAGCTTTAATTCCTTCAATGAGCGGAATACTTATGACCCCATTTCCCAATGGTCCATCATTGATTTTCAGTGACCTCTATTATTTTTCCCTTTCTTTAAAGTCTTGTTGATCCCTTATTTTAAAACCCAATATAAATCAAGTTGTATGTTACCAATATTACACCCATTTGCAGTCTGGGGTAACTCTTGGAGTGTTAACACTACCAAAAATCTTAGAAGGGAAAGCGCATTTCAAAAACACGATCAAGATTGAAATCCCCACAGTAAAACTACAAAAGAATCGAATGAGAATCCTATCCACTAATATATATTTTGGGACAAACCAAGATCGTCGGATCTCGGAGTTACAGAGGAAGACCTTCGGATCAACATATGATTAAGTCTTGACCATCAGATCTTAGTAAGGGCATATCAATGGCGGGGAGCCATTGCAGATGCAAGGGTTGAGTTAATGATCGCACAAGTTTTGGTTCTGAAATAGACATTGACTATCGATCGTCACCTGCCAATAGATCTACGGTTGGCATCGGTTCCACTACCCCGAAACCCCGGAGCCCCAGAGTCACAAACACTCGAAATACCGACAATCGTTGGATCATGTTAATATTTTTGCGTCAAAGATGGATCGTCAAATGAATTCAAGTTACTCGAAGTTTATTCGGGGAATCTCACTTCGGGAGAATTGAGAATTGGGAACCAATAAGCCAAAGTCCTGAAGGCTTAAATGAATCTAGACCATTGATCTAGAACTGATCACAGTTGTTGGATCAAGGATTCACGAGATCCCTAAATAGCTGAAATCTCGACAACTGTTGGATCGTGTTAATATTTTCGCATCAAAGATGGATCATTAGATGAATTCAAGTTGCTCGAGGTTTATCCGGGGAATCTCACTTCAGGAGAATTGAGAATTGGGAATGAATAACCCAAAGTTCCGAAGGTCAAAATGAATCTAGACCATTGATCTAGAACTGATCACAGTCGTTGGATCAAGGATTCACAAGATCCCGAATAGCCAAAATCTCGACAATTGTTGGATCGTGTTAATAT
>JASDQU010107654.1:55228-73288 GCA_032191745.1 Picea mariana | reverse complement strand
CCACATGGATCTGCAATGTAATTTAGATTGATGGCCATGTGTATAAAGTCGTTATGGATTATAATATTCCCATGAGAAAATAGTACTTCCAATTGAGTCTTCATTACTCCACTTCTGGGAATTATAATATATTTTGACCTTTGAAGATACTCCTCCGACCTCACACATTAGGGGGAATCTGTTATAGAAATTTTTTCCTCACTCTATGCATATTTCTTGGATGGCCTTCCATTTCCCTCTACAGACTTGAAGTCCCCTTTTTGTTCACTCCAAAGCTAAAGATACATATTTTTGTACACATATGTAGCCTACTAGTTAGACAACTAGCATATATGCAGGTTGCTCCACTACAACCTATGTACATCGGGCTTGGTGCTCAAAAGTTAAAAAATATATCGGGTTTCCATGCCATGTCACGAGATCCATGATCCTTGATCTTCCATATATTGGAAATTCTCTGACTCGACCCTTCAAATCCATTTGGAGGCTATAAATTGAGCTAGATCCAAGCCTTGGACAATCGAAAATTCAACATTGGGAGCAAAGACACTCTAGAGAAATTTCACTTCATATTTAGTCTGCATCCCTTTGTCCTTGAAAGTTTGAACTTCTTTTGTTCAGCCCCCAAGCTCCTCCTATATTGTGATGGAGAACCTCATTGACTCCTACATGTAAGTTTTCCTTTGTGAAGGATTGAAGTGGTGGAGGCCCAGCTGGAGGGACTTAGTTTCTCAGTTTCAATATGTGTTGTTATATAATTTTTTCACCTGTAAACTTATGTTGATTACATTAATAGAAATACTGTTTTCTCATCCAATTGATATCTTGAAAATATTTGAATTACTTTATGTGGGCGTATTTGTCATGTATTCTAATGTATTATGATAATTTATATGCTAACATTATATATCATCACCACTTTCTTGTGTATCTTGGTTGTTGAGGACAAGTTGCAAGTATAAAGCTTTGGGTTGTGTGTTCAACGGTGGCCTTCTTAGAACATCTGGACAAGGTAGGCTTCTAGCCTTGTCTTGTTAGCATTTCATTTATATAGCATATTTGATATTAGATTTGATTTATGGGTTTCGTTCCATCTATTGCGGCTTTCCCCTAGCCATAGAGAGATTTTCCTCATAACAGTAACTTTTATGAAGGTTACAAACCCTTCTACTTTAACTTGATTCTATCTTTTGTAGTATAATTTTTTTGGATCTTGATCTTTCCTACAAAATTCCTCTCCTCTTCAATACAATTCAAATATAGAACACAATCTCGAACCCGACCTCATCTCTCATATCTCAGATTCACCCTCATTTACACAATGATTCATTCATGGAAATACATGTGCGTTGTCACAATTTATCTGGCATGGAATTACACACACATTAACAGGGAATAAACACAATCATGATGCTTCCATTATCTCAATCACTATACACACTTACAGAAAACCATTTCTCTGAATGATTCCATAATCTAGGCTTCTTCCTTTGGCTCGATTTGTCGTTAATCAACCTCTCCTCAACCTTTGTATGATTATTCACTAGTTTGGCCACCCTCCTTTATGCTCGAAGTCTTACAATTTATGCATGGAAGCTAAACTTCCAGCTCAAGAAAACAAATTCTTAAAAGCCTATAACTAATTACAACAATATCATTTTCAACTCTCTAAGATTGATGAGGATCAATGTGACTGAATCCTCCTTACTTATGAAAATCCACCTAATCCAACTAATTGCTTAAATAAGAATGTTACATCATAATTAGGGAAAACAAACCCTATACTTCTAGAATATGATTACAAATTAGGAAAATATAATCAAATACATTAAGGGAACCTCCTCCATTTAGTAAATTCTAAGACCCCTTTAGGCCTCTTCAAGATAATTCATTTCTAATGGGAAATTCTCATGCATCAAGTGGCACCATCATCTCAAAAGGAATTGTATTTGTAGACTATCAAAGGAAGAAACATGAATTCTTCTTGGTGGAAATATTATACAATGGAGCACCAATGAGGTGTGATAAACAAGTTGATACAATCATGATTTTGTAGCCAAATCCCTTCCCACTAGTCTCATTGTAGGAAGAATCTTCTAAGGGGAAAAGGAGGCATGAGTTATATTCTTTAGATCAAGATAGTAATATAAGTTTCATGGTTCCATTGAACAAGGAAAAGCATTTACTAGTGGTAGAAACTCCAACAATCCCTATTTGAGTGGTTGGTTAGATTACAATCAAGGGAAAGAGGCATAAATGAAGGAGTGTGATCTTCACCCTGTAGTGGATGTAGATCCCTAATTAAATTATAAAACAATAATCACCTTATCTTTAGGAGATATACAATAATTAGATTAATCACAATTGTAATTAGTATTCAAACTTAAAAAAAAAAAGTTAAAAATTGAATCCTAAACTTCAAATCAAACCCTATAAAAGCCAAAAATTGAAATCCAAACCCTCGGTAAAATACAATAACATATATAACTTCCCATTTTTATAAATATGATTATGTGTGTCTTATTTAGGCCCAAAAAACCCTTGCTTTTGTTTTATGTAGTACATTACTACTTATGAGTGATGTTTAATCAACATTCCGTCAGCATTATTAGTTTGTATTAATGATACTTAAACATCACATTAAAAAAATGAAAAGGTGTGGCTAAATGTTTAAGTGGGAAGCATTACAAAGTTCAAACATTTTATGTGACAACAAAATAAGTGTGAGTTTATTGAAAAGACCCCATCATTTATCAACGTATCACATCAAGTGTAATGAATGAAAGCAATAGATATCGGTGATACATCACATGAAATGGAGAATCTCACATGATACAACGGAAAGTCTATAGAACCTTTGAATACTTATAAGTAATATAAATCATATATAGGTCATCAAAAATTGGTTCACGCTAAGAGAAAACATGTTGCATAGTGGAATTTGAATTTGAGTGGAGAGGGTAATAGTTTTCCCTCACAATCACTTGAGCTACACCCAACTAATGTGTGTGTGTCTGTGTGTGTGTGTGATAATTTAGTAGTTACGAAAAATATAACTAATGTTTATCATGTACGGATTACCTAAACTTCAATAATAATTATAAAATTCACAATGGATAATGTGACTAAACCACTAAACTTATGATGAATGAAACAAAGGTTTGATTTACATTTTCAAAAAATCTTAAGAAAAAAAGTTTTTATATTGATTCTAATTTCTCTATCCACTAATAAAACCAATAAATCAACAATGTTTTATTTAATATATGCAATAAACGTTGGAAAATTGGTTTAAGACAGTTGGTTTTCATTGATGTCAACCTTTGGATAGTGATGTTGGATATTGATGTCAACCCTTGGAGAAGTCCAGTAGTGAATTTTGGTAGCACAAAGGTATGGGTATGGGACCTAAGTTTGCTTGAGGTATAAAGGCATTAATATTAGTAAATATGCAGGTAAGACGATCATGGATGGATAGTACATGTCAAGTCATTTCTGGTGATATGTGGTACATTACATAGTTTCTCACGATTAGGGAGATATGGCCTTGAGAAGTTGGAGAACCCCTTAGATTAATCTAGAAGCCCCTAGAAGGTCAACAAGAAGTCAAAAGCTTCTAGAAAGTCATAAATAATATTCCCTACTCAAAGTGGTTGTAAAATAAAGGAATTAAATAATGAAGTGGTTGTAACAAGAAGGGTAAAGGAGTTATGTGTCGACTAATTAAGAAAATTTAGTTGCAATAAGAAAGTGGGTTGGCCCTAGAAGATGGAGAAAGGGGTAAAACAGTTACAAGGAAACTTCTAGATGAAGGAACTTGGAAAAGTATAAATAAGAGATCAAGGGACTCCTATTAGCACCTACCTACCTATTGAGAATTATTTAATATCCATTTTGTGAAAGGTTATTTGGAGGTATACATTAACAAATCTGATAAAGTGTAGCTCTGAGGCAACGAAGGTCTGAAGGAGCAAAATTTTCAGAGCTGGAGAAAGTGTGACTGTTCCAGGGTTTCTAAGGTTATCCATGAGCTTCAGAAAGAGAATTCATGTACATATGTGGGCCAGTGAAGGAAAAAGCGCAGACATCTACAAGGTTACAGAGCAAAGAGCATGGATCTATGAAACGATCAGAAAAAGGGTTTAAAGAGATATTCATCCCAGGTTGTTGAGGTCGAGGTTGGTTTGTTGATCTAAGATCTAAAGCATTAGGTCAGTAACAAAGTGTAAAGGTATTTCTATATGCTTATAAGTTTCTATCTTAGTGATGTTGTGGAGCATGCTTGAGGTATGACTTTGTGAGGTTTGGTTTATTCCCTCTTGGATATATGGTATCTATTGTAAAGTATGATTTGAGGAAGATCTGTTGAGGCACATTACTGGTGCACTTAACTTGGTTTTATTGGTATATCTTGTGGATAATTGTGAGATGCATTTGTTATTAATCTTGGTATATGATTGGCTTATGAATGGTACATATTTAAGGCTACATAATAGTGAATTTTTGGTACAAGGATTGATGTAAGGGTTTATGGTATTCAGTTTATGGATGGTATGATGTATTGCTGGAGGCCCTTTGTTGGTTATCTTGGAGTATATTCTTGTGCATGGTTGATGCACTTGTTGTGGTATAGTTGGTACTTGGTTGTGATTGGTACATTCTTTGTAGAGTTATGTGTGGGTGATGGCTGTGAGTTGTTATGAGTAATTTTGTTTGATGCACATCCTGGTGATATTGTGCATATGGTTGAGAGTTGTTTTGGTGATTGGTCTTGGTGATTGGATCTAGTTTGGTTTATGAGACTATCGTTACACATTGTTGGTACAGGTTATTACATATTTCTAGTACAGGTTGAAAAGACAAGTTTTACAATGACAGTTTGACAGAAACAAGGACAATAGCAGTGAAACTGGGAGGGTTTTGTAGCAGTATGAAAGTTGCAGAGAAGAGAGGTATGGACATCCGTGAGTTGCATTAAAGAAGGTGATGGACATATACATGTTACAGCATAGACAGGTCGTGGGTCTGTAGGAAATATATGAAGAATTTTGATATAGGTTGTGACAGAGTGTTGGTACAGGTTGATAGTGACAGAGTGATAGTGGCAGTGACAGTTTGTCTACATTTGGAATTTATATTTTAGGGCGATTGGATGGGGCAAGGAAAGAGGGTTGTAGCCTCCTTCTGGTTGGTGTCGGAGAATCAGGGAGTTGGAGCTTCCTTCAGGATGGAGCCGGAGAACCAGGTGGTTGTAGCCACCTTTCGATTATAGTCGAAGAACCCAGGGGGTTGTAGCCTCCTTTTTGGAGCCATAGAATTAGGGAGTTGGATATTCCTTCGGGTTGGAGCTTGAGAAACTAGGGGATTGGAGCCTCCTTCTAGTTGGAGCTGGATCATTTGAATTTGGTGCTACCTTGAATGTAATTCTTGACATATAAGAAAATTATTTCATGGTTTTCTCCTGCATTGGGTTTCCATGTAAATATTGGTGTACTGTGTATTGTGTGGATGTGTTTATTATTGTTTATTATGAATTGATGGATGTTAACATTTATGATACAATAATATTGATGATGAAATAATGAACATACTTTACCAATCAAAATTATAAAAATATCATAAAACAAGAAACCAAAATTTTCATGTAAAGTGATTTAACAGCCTAAACTATTTTTTCAGAGTTTGAATGGGAAAAATGGGTGAGGCCAAGTGTAAGTCTTGGGTAACTTTGACATAATAGATACACCACATTCATGGCTTCTTAGCCCAAGAAGATTTGTGTAGCATGGCAGGACATTTATGTATCAATGTTAGATCTAAAAATGTAGTTTTATCTTTCTCATGTTGATCGAAAGCGTTAGTAAAAGACATATACAAAACATATCAAGCCATCAATGAGAAAAATAAGGTGTTTTGATCATAGTATTGCAATAATTTTTCATCTTCATGCAATACCCTAGTTTTGACCCCTAGAATATATTGGATCATATTATGTATAATTTTGAAATGTGATGTTATAATGTGATCCAGGTGGATCTCCACACATGGAAGGAACTTTACTTTGTTCACCAAGTTGATTTAAAGTTGGCGAAAAAGTGGTGAAAATGGTGAATTTATGCTTTTATGAGTTTCATAATCTCATGCATTTTTATTAATTCTTTGTGAGATAAGTCTCATGCATTTATCATTTTATTTGATTAATGCTTTCTAAGATGCTCATGCATTTTATCATGATTTTAATGATATTTTGAAAATCTCATGCATTTTATCATGCTTTAAATGAGATTTTGAAAAACTCATGCATTTAATTCTTTTTGTAAAATGATTAATACTTGTGAGGGAAATTAGACTCACGTATTTTTCATTAAAATTGTAATTATGGAAATTGGTTTTTATGTGAGAAACCACCTCACACCAATTTTCCAATTTTCTCACTGGTAGGTTGAGAGAATCAAGGGCGTGGTTGAAGAGTCTTTGGATGGTTTTGAGACTTTTCCCATTATGTGCCTGAAGATAGTTTGACATCCTACTTTTATGGATCTTGTTTTTCCTCTTTTGTAATTAGATCCTATTATTGTGGATCTAGGAATTAATGCTCTTTTTTAAGAGTGAGTGAGGAAAAAATATATAATTCCTTATGTGAGCCATATTCATGGGGAAGGAGAGTAATGAGGAATTAATGAGGGGAGTTAGAGAGCCATAGTGCTACTACTCCTAAATATTGAGAGACTTATTCATGTAGGGAAGTATCTTTCTTGATGTATGGATAGTTATTAGTGTGAGTAGTCTTCTTGAATCCTCATTGAAGGAGAAGGGATCTCTTATGTAATCACTTATGAGAAGGTCCCAACATATTTTGAATAAGGAATGAAAGTGATCTGTATTCCAATTGAAGCAAGTCCGGAGACATAGCCCAGGAAGGGCGAACTCTGTTACCAACATTGGTTGTCTCTCTTGTATTTTCATATGATTATTCCATTTTGAGTTCATGTTTTTTATGTATTATTGTTTAAAATCATGGTTATTAATGAGCTCATATTCCCTTTAATCCTTATGAAAATAATTAGTCAGTAGAAGATTCTCGATTGAAAACTTGTGTAGAGTAAGTACTCACCTATTTTCATATCATAATGACAAGAGTCAAGACTTGAGCCAAGTGAGATTAAATAAATGATCCAATGTATAAATGATGTAGATATCCTAGTGCAAAGCTCAAGGCTAAGGAATGACTAGTGAATGTATAGGAATGTAGATGATGTAGATATATTCTATGGAACATGTGGTAGGCTTGCCATGATGAAATCAAGCTATTAAATATCAATGTTGGAATAGATGGTTGCAGAGAGTACAAGAGGGCCTATGATTCCACTAGAGAGGAAGAGGAAAGGAGGCTTATTTGAAATTAATCCTCTATTGCCAAGTGTCAACCTAATATCTCATTTCATTTTCCATTAGATGCCTCAAGTGAATCCATCTACCTCCATTGACTTAGAAACACAATCATTGAATGCATATAGAGGTTGGTGGGGAAGTCTAATCACATAGTTATTGAAGCATGCATGGAGTCCAATCATTGTGAGGAAATAATAATTTTTCATTATTTGAAAAATAATGTATATCCACACAACTTGAACACCTTAAGACAATTGATCACACACATAGATCAAATATTGGTACACTAATTTTTACGTTGTTAAAAACCTTAAAGAGGGAAACAATCCATGGCCCAAGCCAACATGCCCACTTGTGGAAATATATTAATGCAAAAATGAAATATATTACATGAACATCTCTCACAATCGATTATCAAAAAGTGGCTTTCCATGCTATTTAAATAGATATCATGGACCAATTGGGTGCTAAGCCACAGATCAAGTGCCAATAATATAGAGGAGAAGATTAATCATTGGATCACTTTACATCTAGAACATAATTATAACCATCGAATTAGTCAGTTACAAGTGCACATGCAAAGAAACACACTTTACCTAAAGACACATTATACCAAGTTGATCTTAACTAACTCTAAGTGTCTAAATATCATGACACCCTCCCTTAAGAACAACTTTGGGCATGATTGAATGATTTATGAAGGTGACACAATAGCAGAAGGAAGGAGGCATTAGAGCCTATCCACCCTTAACGACAACTTATTGAAATCCTAAAATAGCTTGAATATTTGAAAACTTGGCTTCTGTAAGGGTATTTGTGAAAATGTGTGCAACTTGATCATATGTTTGAAAATAGAATGCTTTGAGAATGTAATCCTAAAGATTCTTGATGAAGTGCATGTGTATCTCAATGTGTTTGTTGTAATAATGTTGGGCTGGTCTTTTTTGAGACAAATAACACTCTAATTTTTTCTCCAAATAGTGGTTGGATGTCATTGTTGGAATCCAAACTATGAAAGGATCTATCAATCCCTTTGCACAAACCCCTACTTGATACTCTGCTTCTATTGAATAAAGAGCAGGGGCATTTTGCTTCTTACAATACCAAATGACAAGTCTGGAACCAAGACTAAAAACATAACCTATAGTAGATATTTGGCCATAAGGGTCATCATCCCAATCAAAATCAATGAAACCAAGCAGTAAAGGAGTCCCCCTTATACTATAATGTATCCCAAATTGAATTGTACCCCAGATATATTAAATTATCCACTTTGTTGCTTTACAATGAATCTCATGGGGTGTTTTGGATATATCAGGTAACAAGACCAACAAAAAATGAAATATTAGGATGAGTATGAGTCATATACAAAAGGGTACCAAATAGATAATGATAAAAAGTGGCTTCTACTTTTGCAGTGGTATAGGTGAGAACAAGTTCGACTCCAAACTGGAATGGAAATGGGGTAGGCTTACAATCTTCTAATGTGTGAAAGTGGCGAAGAAGGTCACATACATACTTGGTATAAGAAAGGGAAATGCCTTCCTTAGTTTGCAAGACTTGGATTCCAAGAAAATAATTTAGATATCCTAAGTTATTCATGTAATTCATAAATTTATATTTCACACGGTTAGAAGTTTGGGGTCACTACTAGTTAATATAAGGTCATCAACATAGAGATAAAGTATGATAATATGTCGCCCATTTTTTTGGTATAAACATTGGTGTCAAAATTACATAGCCAATGTCAAGAAGAAAGTTTTTTTTTTTTTTATCATACCAAGCCCGAGGAGCTTACTTAAGGCCATAGATAGATTTATTAAGGTGGAAAACAAGACTGGAGTCATTTTGAATATAGCCAAGAGGTTGTTCCATGTAAATTTATTCTCACAAATCCTCATGTAAGAAGGTGGATTTAACATCCATCGGACAGACCTCTCATTTGTATGATGCTACAAGGGAAAGAACAAGGAAGTCAAAATTGTTTTTGGCTATAGGGGAAAAGGTTTCAATATAGAAAATTCCTTCTACTTGAGAAAATCCTTTGGTAACTAACCAAGCCTTATGTTTATCAACACTTTCATCTACTACATACTTGGTCCTTTAGACCCATTTAAATCTAAAAAGTTTTCTTCCTTTTAGAAGAGGTAAAATATCCCAAGTATCATTTACCATTAAGGAATTGTATTCCTCATTCATTGATACATCCCATTTTGGATAGCTAGAAGTTTCTGCAAATGTTTATAGATCATGAGTCTCTAAAAATTGAGCCAAAAGATAGGAGTCTTGCTAGAATTATGAACATGTATGACAATGATTTGAAGGATCATTGACAATATCACTGGTCACTTCTAGTGTTGTATGGAAAAATCCAAGAATTTGTGGTGATAGTGCAAAATATGGGCACTAGCAAAAAAATTGGGAATAGGAGAGAGAAGGGGAGATGGCGCATTTGTTGAACATGGTACAAATGTTGAATTAGGAAAGAAGGTTCAGAGACCTTCATCAAATTTGGCATATTTCCTAATAATAATTTATGTTGAATTAGGTTGAAGAAGTCTATAACCATTTATATATTCAAAATATCCAACAAAATTGTTCTTATATCTCATGCTATAATACTTTTCTTTTCTCATAAGAAATGTGCTCCTAGGGTTCACTACCAAACACATGAAAGTGGATTGCATATGGTTTAACATTACTCCATGATTATTTTGGTGGTATAACTTTTAAATCCTTTGTGGGAGTGTGGTTAACTATGGCATTGGAACAATTAACAACTTTCACGCAAAAATGAAGACTTGATCCCTTAGATTGGATAAAACAATTTGTCATTTCTTTTAATGTATGATTATTTCTCTCAATAAAACCATTTTTTTGTGGTGTGTATGGAATAGTATGTTGCATTTGAATTCCCTTTGTAATTCAATAAGTTGTAAATTTGTTGTTAACATGTTTTCCATCATTATTTGTTCTTAACTTTTGAATTTGATGTCAATATTGTTTTTCTACAAGGGCCTTGTGGGCTAAAATTATGTCAAAAAAATCATTATTATTTTTTAATAAATAAACACAAGTGCATCTAGAGGAGTGATCAATAAGGTTAAAAAGTACTTGAACCAAGAGAAAGAAGAAAAAATAAATGAACCACATAGATCACTATGAAAAATTTGCGAGGGGGTTAATGTGTGCCAAGAGGCACATTTGTCAAAACTATACCAATGATGTTTGTTGAGAACACAACTCGAACAAACATTGTCTCTACAAGAAAAGAGATAAAGAACAATCACCATATTATATTTACATAGCTAGTAAAATGATCGATAATTTAGATGACCAAACCACTCATGCCAAAGTTTACTCATGTCACCATTATGAGTAACACAAATTGAGGGAAGAGAGTATGTCCAAAGTTCTCAAATTTGTACCATCTAGTAATATCATCAACAATTCTAGTTTCTAAGATATTCTTGGGATCATTTAAATATTTGATTACAACTTGGTAAGGTGAAAATCCAATGGTTTTACCTTCATATAAATGAGTGATTAGACATACTAATAGAAGGTTATTGGAAAGACTTGGAACACATAATGCATCATTAAAACATCCATCATCTAGTTGAATTGTTCCAAACCCTACAACACTAAGAGATCTATCATCACCAAAAAATAGTTGTTTATTGTTAAATTCATTAAGAGAAGACAATATGGATTTATCCTTATCCATATGATGAGATTCTCTAGAATCAATAAGCCACTTGTTAGAAGAAGTAGATGTTTCTTTGAAAGAAAAAATAGGGGAAAAAATTGGATGTTTATGAGAAGAAGAGTTAGAAGAAGAAAATACAAATTGATGTTGTTCTTCTTCATTGATGTTTCTAAAGATTCCATCTTTTTAAAACATTTTGGCTACATATGATCATCTCGTAAAAAAAAATTGCAATGTCTCTCAGTCTTCTTACCTTTTGACTTGATTCCTTTATCACCATGGGAATAGGAGTTGGTTGAGATAGTTTGGGGTGCTTTTTTTGTTTTTTCTTGGGAGGATGTTGTTGGTTGTGGAGCCTGATTATCTTCTTGTTTCATTGGTCATACTTTTCAGTCGTGTTTATATCCCATGAATATTGTACACCCCTCCACACGGGGGGATTGCAGGGGGGGATTTCCCCCTCTACAGGGTCTGGGGGACAACATGCCCTGATGGGGGTTCACCCCCGAAGGAAAAATTTCCTTGTAAATGTATATTGTAATTTCATAGTAAATCCGTACCATTCATTATAAGGTCGTAGATATTATGGTAGAAGTTATGTTAGGGTTTTTTTCCATAGAAGGAAACCCTCTTTTATGAGGGAATTGTATTGTGGCTATGTATCATTGTGAATATTGTATTATGAGAGAGGATATTGTAAGAGAAAGAAGAGGAAGTTATAGTGGTTGTGTTGTAGGTTGTATCCATTCATTTTTTTGGATAATAAAAAGGAAGGACCTGGCAATTTCTCTGGTGGACGTAGCCCACACTGGGTGAACCACGTATATCTGTGTCTCTATTGTATTTTGTATCTTTTGTGTTTTATCTCCGCATTTGTTTTATTTTATTGTTCTCCAATCCTGTGTTTATAACAGATGTTGCTTGTTTGGATTCTTAGGGCCTTTCTTTCATTGTGCTACTAAGGCTTTGTTAGGTGTAACTACAATGTCTACCGATCCAAGGCATGATAGTTTATCTTGCTCTCTAACTAAAGAATCACAAAATGATTCAAAAGAGGGCATTTTATAAGAAGTCCCTTGACTAATAAGTTCTACTCTAGTGGAGTGAAAAGTAGATAAAAAAAAATAGAAAATGCATTTCCAAGCTTAGAAAGAATAACATATATGAGTTTATCAAATTTCTTTTGTAATCCACAATCTGCGAGTAAAAGTCAGAGAATTTTGAAAGAAAATCTTCAATGAAACTAATGTTGATTAATTGGGTTGGTTGTCATTGATGTCAACCCTTGAAGAAAGTCCGGTAGCACAAAGGTTTGGGTAATGGACCCAAGTTTGTTTGATGGATAATGGTATGATTTTTTATATATTTGCAGGTAATACTATTCTATATGGATAGTACATGTCATGTCATTTCTGGTTATATTTGGAACATCACATAACTCCTCACAGTTAGAGAGTTATGGCCATGTGAAGTTGGAGAACCCTCATGAATCATCTAGAAGCCCCCAAAGGTCAAAGTAGTCAAAGTGTTTGCAAAGAAGAAAGTATTTAAATAATAAAGTGAAGTGATGAGTGTACTATAATTCAAAGTTGATACAAAATAAATTATTTAAATAATAAAGTTAATGGAGAAATTACTAAGTGGACAAGTGGTTAGAAGTGGGTTAGCCCTAAAATAAGGAAAGTGGTTTAAGAGATTTTAGAAGGTAAATAATAAAGTGAAGTGATGAGTGTACTATAAGTCAAAGTGGATATAAAATAAATTATTTAAATAATGAAGTTAATGGAGAAATACTAAGTGAACAAGTGGTTAGAAGTGGGTTAACCCTAAAATAAGGAAAGTGGTTAAAGATGGTTAGAAGGTAACCCCTTCAAGAAGCTACCTAAAAGTATAAATGAGAGGCAAGGTTCTCTCATTGGGAAGACTATCATGGTAGTCCTTTCGAGGAACTCACTCTAACTCTGGAATGCGAGGAAACTTCTCGAGAGAAGTGCGTTTGGGAAATTAAACCAAGGCATAGCACGAGCCAAGTAGATAGGACAATTCTCAAGGGAACGGACTCATGTTATGAACCTACTCATTCTATACATAGACCAATTATGGTCATATAAGTATAAGCATGTATCCCTTGTCTCCAAATCAAAACACAAACAAACACTTCCATACAGAAACCATTTATGAGTGTATAAACATGAGCATGTATTCAATTCAAAAATACAAGACATAACACTTATCGGAAAACACCAGGTGTGATACGACTACTGAGAGGGGTGCTCGTTTCCACCCAACTGTAGGCTCAATGACTCCAAACGGATTTACCACTAGCCACCCCCGAGCTAGACCACGATGCTTGAGGTTCAATTTTATACTTCCATCTCAATGGAAGTCAAGGATGAAGGTTACTCTCCTTCTCCTCTGTTCAGAACTCCCTGTGTTTCCAGAGTTTCTCCATATCTTCCCCACGATCCCTGTCACGCACATTCTCTCTCCCCCCCTTACCACACTTCCTCTCTGGCCTTTTTCTCTGCAAGATTGCATGTGGCGCAACTTTCCCCATCTACGGTCAATTCTGGGAGTTGTTACAGATGGGCGGTTCACCCCCATCCCCTCATTAACCCTTGAGGAGCCTCCCCACCTACCAATCTGACGGGAAATCCATTCTGGGGTCAGAGAGTTTCTTTGGTCTTTGAGCAAGTAAAACCAGTGCGGTACTGGCTCAGTGGAAGTTAACGCAACCATTCCAGGCCCCTTCCACCACCTCTCATTAGCCATCGTGGTATCTTTTAGCACATCCCCCTCCCAGCAACCATGCAACACATATTCATAACATAATTTGCATTCATTGAACTTTCATAAAAAAGGTCCGTCAAATCAAACATTCACGTCTTTGAGTTTGCCATAGTTCTTGGCCAATATAGTTATTTTTATAGACTGGGGGAAATAGGGTGTTACAATTCCCTCCCCCTTAAAGGAACATCGTCCTCAATGTTCTATCTATCAATATGATGTGTATGTACAGAAGTAAACAACATCGGATATGCCTGTTTCATGGCATCTTCCATTTCCCAGGTAGCCTCAACTAGGCCAAAATTTTTCCACTACACCTTGACCTATGCAATGGTTCAGTTCCTGAGTGGGGTTTCTTTTCTATCCAGTATGCATTGAGGTTATGGTAGGAATTCTCCCTCCGGTTCCACCTGGATCACAAACCAGTCAATTATATGATTAGAATCATGTACATATTTCTTCAATAATGAAACATGGAAAACATTATGTGCTTTTACTGTGGGAGGAAGTGCTAGCCTATAGGCTACAGGTCCCACTCTATCTAGAATTTCAAAGGGTCCATAATACCAAGGTGCCAATTTGGCACAAGCGCCCATCCTCAAGGAACTCTTCCTGGGCCTAACTCTGAGATATATGTGGTCTCTTGAATTATCTTGGAGTTCTTTTTCGATCGGCGTAACTTTTCTGTTTGTTCTAAGCAACCTTCAGATTTTGTTTTATCTGAATCACTTGTTGTTCCATTTCTTTTAGCATGTCGGGTCCAATAGAAATTTTGTTTACGGGATTACTCCAACTGACTGGAGTGTTGCACGGTCTACCATAGAGGACTTTGAAGGGACTCAGCTTCAGGGATTCTTGGTAGCTGTTGTTGTAGGCGAATTCCACCAGTGGCAGGTAATCTTCCCACTTCTTGGGTTGATGAATTACATGCATTCTTAGCATGTCTTCCAATATTTGGTTCACTCTCTCCATCTATCCATCGGTTTGAGGATGATAGGTTGTGCTAAACAGTAATTTGGTATCCATACCAACCATCAAGGATTTCCAAAAGTTGGAAGTAAATTTCATGTCTCTGTCAGACACGATCTCTTTAGGCATACCATGTAGTCTGAATATCTCCTTCATGAATATGTTGGCGATATCTATTTCCTTGCAAGTCAATTTGACAGGGATAAAATGGGCGAACTTGCTCAATTTATCCACCACTACCATGATGGTGTCATTCTGTTTGGTCGATGTTGGTAATCCGGTGATTAAGTCCATGGAAATGGTTTCCCACTTCCATTCTAGGATTGGTAGAGGTTGTAATAATCCTGTTGGGTATCGGTGTTCTACTTTAACCTGTTGGCATTCTAGGAACTTAGCTAAATAGTTAGCTATGTCTTTCTTTAACCCGGGCCAATAGAATTGATTCCTAGTGGTCGTGATCATCTTTTGATATCCTAGGTGACCAGTATATGGTCTTTTATGTAGTTCATCCATTATAAACCTCTTCAAGTCGTCACAATTTGGAATATACAATCTATTTATGTAAGTTAGCATACCTCCATCTATCATCTGGTAGCCTTCATGCTTTATTCCTGTGGGTTCTTGCTCCAGGTACGAGGTCACGGTCTGGAAGAATGTTTCTGTTTCTTATGCATTCCTGACTCTTTCTTTGACATTCGTCTCACAAGTGCTCATCGCTGCCAGGTGAATTGTTTTCATACTTCTGCTAAGGGCATCGGCCACCTTATTTTCCTTTTCTTTAACATGTTTGATTTCAAAATCAAACTCACTAAGGAGGGTCATCCACCTAGCTTTTCTGGCATTGAGTTTTGGTTGGTCAAACAGATATCACAATCCACAGTGGTCTGTCATAAGTACAAATTTCCTTCCCAGGAGGTAATGTCTCCACATTTTTAAGGCGTGCACTATGGCGGCCAGCTCTAGATCATGGGTCACATAGTTGACTTCATGCTCATTCAATTTTCAGGATTCATATCAGACTACACTTCCTCCTTGCATAAGGACTCCTTCGAGCCCTTCCTTACAAGCATCTGTGCACATGAGGAAGTCATTTTCAGGATCAGTGATCTTCAGCACGGGTGCATGGGTCAGAAGGTGTTTCATGGATTGAAATCTTTCTTCACATTCTTGTGTCCACGTGAATTTAGCTCCCTTCTTATGGAGGGCAGTGATTGGACAACCAATCTTGGAGAATCCTTTTATAAATCTCTTATAGTATCCTGCTAAGCCCATAAAGGATCTTATATCTGGAACATCCTTTGGGGTAGGCCATTCCATGATAGACCTGATATTGTCAAGATCTACTACTACTCCCTCTTCAGATATGACATGGCCCAAGTAATGTATTTGCTTCTGGAAAAAGTTGCACTTGCTAAATTTGGCATAGAGATGATGTTCTCTTAGCACTTGAAGTACAAGTCTAAGATGTTCCTCATGTTCCTCTCTATCCTTGGAGTAAATTAATATATCGTCTATAAAAACTAGTACAAATTTCTCTAGGAATTTTCTGAGCACATTGTTCATCAAGCACATAAAAGTGGCAGGGGCATTGGTCAATCCAAATGGTACTACCACAAACTCATAGTGACCATATCTCGTCATGAAGGCAGTTTTGTGGATGTCTTCACCCTTGATTCAGACTTGATGGTATCCAAATCTCAAGTCAATCTTTGAGAAGATGGAAGCACCTCCCAATTGATCGAACAGGTCATCAATCCTGGGTAAGGGGTACTTGTTCTTTATGGTTACCTTATTGAGTTGTCTATAATCTATGCACAATCGGAGGGTACGTCTTTTTTTTTCACAAATAGGACTGGTGCTCCCCATGGAGACACGTTGGGTTGGATATAGCCTCTGTCTATCATTTCTTTTAGTTGTAATTTAAGCTCAACTAGCTCAGGTGTGCTCATCCTGTAGGGTGTCCTAGACACTGGCACTGCTCCCGGTGTAAGTTCTATCGAGAAGTCAATGTCCCTTCTCGGAGATAAACCCAATACCTCTTCCAAAAACACATCTCTATATTCTCCTAGTGTGGGGTGGTCTTCGAGGCTTGGTTTGTCATATTCAACTGATTCCAACACCTGTATCGTATATAGTGGACATCCCTTTCTGCAATACTTTCTCATTTGAAGGGCTGATATTTGTCTCACCGAGACAGGTTTTTGGATCCCTTGAAGGGTTACCCTTCTTCCTTCTTCACTTATACATTCTAAGGTTTTATGGTAACAGTCTAGTCTGGCTTTATATGTGGCTATCCAGTCCATACCAATCAACATGTCATATGATCCTAGGGGTAATACATTAAGGGTTGCTTGGGTGGGGAATTCACCCATAGTGAATTGGCAAGCTGGTATAACCTCCACTACCTTTCTTTTGGTGTCAGTGGCTAACTATACCAACCATGGCTTGGCGTGTTTATGTGGCTATAATTTACACTTATCAACAGCCTTGGGGGCTATATAACTCAAATTTGAACCAAGGTCAATTAGAATAGACACTAGATGGTTGGTGATCATACCTTCCATCTCCACCATTGAAGCTTGGTGGTCATCTTGTTTATTATCCACGGCTTCATAAATTTGCGGCATACTCCTGGCCATGTCATTGACGGTGGTAGATTTTTGAACGTTGTAAATTATTCGAATGTTCTGTTGTCGGTGCGGGTAGTCCCTCAGTAGATGTTCTTCTCCACAACTTCAACATTTTAAGGGTTCTTTCTTTGGGTTATCAATCTTTCCTAGGGTAGATCCAAAAGATTTATTTCCGCTCTGGGAGGGGAAATTTTGTTGGTGTACACTTCAGGTTGGGAAGCTCATCCTTGAGTCCTTTTTATAGTTTTTAAATCTTGGGGATTTAAACCCCTTTTTATGGAATCCCAAACTATTCTTCTGCTTCCAGCCTTCACAAGGTTTTGTCCGATGCCCAAGTTGTTCATAACAATATCTTTCCTTTCGGATAGTATCTTCTAGGGTCTTTGGCTCGTCAAACTCAATACTGTTCTGATAGTCCTTAGGTAGTCCACTGATGAATCGTTGCACCTGTGCCTTTTCTACTTTTATATAGGGTACGTACCTCAACAATTCAAGGAATCTGCTGACATATTCCTCTCTGGTGCGTTGCCCCAGCTTGAGTTCATAGAATTCTTTAGTCTTTTCGTCGAAATA
>JASDQU010107654.1:35262-46134 GCA_032191745.1 Picea mariana | reverse complement strand
AGCTGCTGTTATCCAGGTTGTGGATCTTTCAGGCAAGGGTTAGACGAAGAGGACTTGACGAAGCTGTCGCATTCGCATCTACGATTGTAAGTACTGCTGTCGTTATTCTCATCAATATGACACGCTTGGCCTGTTTCTTTCTAGTTTGTGTCTAATGTCACATGAACTTATCATTTATTGATAGATCTATTTTCAAGCTAATATCAGTAGAGTAGGAAGTGGTCGTATCTTTTTTTGTCCACAGAACTCAACGAGGAGCAAAAGGATTGGAGCGCAGCTCGGAGCGTGCAGGGAAAAACATCAATAAAAGGTACCTCTGTCATCCTTCCTTCTCATGTATTAGTTTAGATAGGTTTGAAAGGAAGTCAGTGTCCATGTTAAGCATTTTCTGTCTAGAGTTAGGGTCAAGGTCTTAGAGGCGATCTACCTGTCTGCAGGGAGATTTTCCTACAACAATACTAGTTCCAAGCGCATGGAACATAGGGATGCTCAGGGAAAAGAGACATATGCAGGAAAAGGACACTCGAGAAAAATCCTCCAGGGGCTAAAGGTGTCAAGACGTAGAGTCAAAGTGCTATAGGGCTTGCGTATAAGGCATGCTTCAGATGGTTCAGTTGAGAGCAACATGGAGCCTACATTAGGCCAAAGATGCGGGTATGTAAATGCGATTAATAAGACACACAATGGTAACGTCCTTCTATGTAAGTTTAACGAGCCTGGAGAAGGTAAGCTCAACAGTTTTTCATATTTAGAGAGTTTGAAAAAATGTAAAAGGAGACTCCGATGGGGTACCTTTTTCGAAGGTAGTCTAGTTGGTTCGAAAAAGGGGTAAACTAGCATCGACAAGATGTCTATTCAAAACCATTTTAACAAGTGTGATAAAGACATGACCACTTAGAATTTTTTTCATTTTTAAGGAGTTTGAAAAAAGCTTAACTATGGACTCCATCAGGAATGTTCTTCTGGACCATTTTAACGAGTGTGGAAGAATAAGGCCACTCGACGATCTGTTCAATTTTAGAGAGTCTGAAAAGAGCTTAACTATGGACTCTGTGGGGGTTCCTTTTTCGTAAATTTAGTCCCTTAGGCCTGAAAAAGGGTTAAAATTATACCTGAGGGTACTCTTCTAGAGATTCGAGGCCTCTAGAGTATACCTTTGTTCGTACAGTTGACCATCTAGACCGGAAAAGGGGTAAACTATCGCCAGATAGACGTGACTTCAAATTTCAGTTTAACGAGCGTGAAAGGCCACAAGATTACTCGAAAATCTTTTCATGTTTAGAGGGTATGAGAAAGGATTAAAAGAAGACCCGTTATGTTTTGGAAGTCCCGAGGGTGAGGTCAAGAGTGATAAGGAATCATGAAAATGAGGCTCAAACTCGTAATCAGGAAAAACTAAAAGGGACTCCCAAGCCTATAGTCATTAGTGACAGCATGGACACCATAATGCAACCAGGATCTACCTAGGGCATCCATGTTACGGTAAGCTCTACCACCAAATTACAACACTTCTAAAGCAACAATAATGGTTCCGTGTCGCAACTTGGTGGGATCGATCCTATGGCAAAGTGGAAAATACAATGAGATGCATAAAGTGGAGGTGTAATCCTGACTTAAATGCAACGAGTTGGAAAAAATGACTTTTTACCAAAGGATCGTCAAAACGCCCCAAATCTAAAAAAAAATCCCAATACCCAAAGAAATACTTCCCATGACCATCCAAAGAAGACTCTTGAACCATCTTAAATGATTTTCAGTTTAGAAAAAATGATAAAAGGGTCCGAAAATGGACAAAAAGAGGCCAAAACCTCTATAAATAGAAGCTGGCAGCTCATTATCACCATTGTTAACTTAGAAATTGACTAAAAGCCAAAACTGCCCCTTTGTGAAAATAATTGATTCTGGGAGCCTCGATGGACGAAACAACCATCCACTTGGACCAAGTAAGTATAAAATACCCATCTTGCAATCTAATTCTTTATTTATGCATTTAGTTTCATTTTTTGGGGGGGCGTCGACCTTCAAAAGGTCGGCTTTATGTCCAAGCGGGCCGTCCTATGACAGCCTGTGTGTACACTCGCTCTATCTTATGTTAGACTATGTGTACAAGTGACTACCATCACAATAACCTATGTGGACCTTCTATTTAGTGCAAAAAAATTAAAAAAGCAAGAGTTAACCCTCCTAAACTTTTCCCTTGTGCAGGATGTATGTGCACTGGAGAGAAAAAGAGCATGAGGATATTAGTGTGCTGGTTGGGGAAGACCCTAATGCTATTGTTGCGTTAATGCAATGTGGATTGTTGAAATTTTTTCTGTGTCCTTTCATGCGAGCACAACCTAGGCTACTAAATGCCTTGGTTGACTATTAGCATCCTGACGTAGAGGCCGTTATGCTAGAGGGGCAGTCGCTAGTTCCAACGACAAAAGATATATACTTTTTGACTGGCCTCTCTAGAAGAGGGGAACCAATCAACTTTCGTACGTTTCCCTCTAGGCCTCACAATATATTGGAGTTGATTGGACTCCATTGTGAGGTAGGTACAGACTGGACAAGCTCGCAAGTGTCGATAAGCAAGATCTCAGACTTAGCACTACAGGCGATTGTGTTTCTCATTGGGCAGATTACTGGGTCTTCAGCTTTGCATCAGGCATCCCGTGCACAGATGAACTGTGCAATTCAGTGCTTAAATGCACAAATTTTTGATTGGAGCACCACATTACTGGATTCTATGAAGAGGTAACTCACAGACTACCAGTTGCGGACTCAGAGGAACTTCGGGTTTGGAACAATTCTTTTCTCTTTCTTCTTTGAAAGAGTGCCCAGTTTCATCCCTCGAGAGGTGGTACGAAGGCATCAGGCCTCTCTTCCCATGATATGCAGATGGGTAGTGTTGCTTCCACGATAGGGGGGAGGAAGGATCAATGAGTCCTTTGATGACGACTTTTTTTCTTGGTTGTCGCGACAAATCCCAGTTATAGAGGATTACCCTTATGCTGGGATTGACTTCTAGAGAGACCCTGAGATACCGGTACCTCCCAGCAAGGAGCGAGGAGAGATGGGAAAGTTTGCATCATTTTTTTTTTGTTTGTTAAACATATGTAATTTTTATGTTGTTTTTTATATATATCATTTTTTTTATACCAGATCATTTGATAGATATGTGTCTATTATGTGCAGATGTGGGGCTAGTGTGACCAATGGATTATGCAAGGAACAGCTGACATCCTTGGCTAAGGACCGCACCCGCCCCCGCAGGGGGGCCAATAGTAGTAGGAGAGCTTTCCGCCGGTGAGGCTGAGAGGGTTCTGAGATGAGTAGAGAAAATTTTTACCTTGCTCACTCACACAGTCCCCATGGCAGAGATTGAGGATCTGCCACCATCTATGTAGCCTCACGTAGTGGGGGAACCATGGACATGGGTCCGGCTTTTTTGGTGTTTGACAAATGCCGTTGATTATTACAACAGGGCCCACAGGCCTCGTCCTTAGTTAGGCTGGACTTTTCACGTGCCGAGGGCACTACTTGTATATTTTTTGAGGGCATAGGCCCCATCGTTACTAGTCATATTTTTGAGGTGCTTGCGCCCACCTATGTACTCTGATGATTTTGATATTATATATGGATTTTTATGTCTTTTTATGTCTTATGGATTATATTTGCATTTAAAAATGTATTTACATGTACATGTGTATGTCTTTCTTATATGTGTGCGAGATGCCAATCTAAGATTTGATTAGCTAGAGTATCCGTGACTTGATTTAATCTCCTAGGAACATGAGAATATGTAATATAATCAAAGCTTTGTTCTAAGAGACATACCCTAAAGAATCGTCGGTGTAAAGTAGGATCATGAACACAATAGACTCTATTTAACTAAGACACAACCAACTGAGTGTCTAAATAGACCTGGAGGTGAGAGATACCAAATTACAGAGCGTCACGAAGAAACTTAATAACTGCCCTGTATTCGATGACATTGTTTTTGGTGTCACCTAAATATATACCTCCTGAAGATAATAACTTGCTCTGAGGTGTAAAAATTACCCAAGCTGCAGAGGCAAGCCTCCGAGTGTGCCGACTAGCACTGTCTGCGTACCCAATGAACACCTATGATTCACTTGACATCTGCCACAGTGACAAAAGATAACATAAAAAATGACACTTCCACAAAACCAAAAGAAACCAGAAAGTAATAGTACAAAGACTATACATATGTTACAAAAAGTTACCCAAGGTGACTTAACTATGAGTAATACTTCTTGAGGTAGAGCCCATTTCTAGGCTCCGCCAAATCATTTCCCTCAAAGTCTACCAGACAATAAGCACCCTTTTTTGGAACCTATTTTATTATGAAAGGTCTGAACCACATAGGTTTGAATTTTCCTGCCCCCAGGGAGTCCTTATCTTGGTCATAGACTAGGACAAGGTCACCTTCAGAGAAAATCCGAGGACGAATAGACCAATCATACTGACATTTGAATTTTTGTTTGTGAGCCTCGTTGGCCAGGGCTGCATCACGATGCTGCTCATTGAGCTTCTCAAGGTATAATAACCACCCTTCAAGTGGAGAAGTGTCTGGCAATAACTGTACTTCCAACTTTAGGGACGAGATCTGACATTCTATAGGCAATACTGCTTCCAGCCCGTAAACGAGTTGAAAAGGTGAAAGTCCAGTTGCAGTCTTAAAAGACATTCGATAATCCCATAATATTGAGTATAACATCAAATGCCAATTTGACTTGGCTGAATTAATCGTTCATTGTAGGATGGTCTTAAGAGACTTATTTACAGCTTCCACCTGACTATTCACTTGGGGGTAGTAGGGTGACGAATGTTCTTGCTGAAACCCAAGCTATGATGTTAATTTGGTCATCATTTGGTTCTGAAAGTGACTGCTATGGTCAGTGAAAATCTATCTCAGGACTCCAAACCTTGTGATTATTTGGTTGAACAAAAAGAGAGCTGTAGTCTCTCCATCATCTTTAAACGTTGGCATAGCTTCGGCCCACTTCGTGAAGTAGTCTACGACTACAATGATATAACGGTGCCCCCTTGTTGAAGGAGGGTTTCATGTAGTGTAATCAATCCCCACTTGGTGAAGAGGCCAACTTTGATGACATGAAACATGGGAGCAGGATGTGCCCTCATCTTTCGAGAGAAGATCTGACATGGGTGGCACTTCTTGACCGATTCGATACAATATTTGATTAATGTTGGCCAGAAGTAATCGGCTCGTAAAATCTTTTGTGTTGTTGCCAACCCAGACAAATGACCACCACATGCTCCAGTATGGAATTCGTTAAGCACGATAACTGCTTCTTCATGAGTGAGACATCGATGAAGGATGCAATCCACACCTCGGCGATACAAAGTGTCGTCGAGTATGAGATAGTTCTTAGCTTGATGGCGTATACGATGACGCTCATCACGATAAACAGAGGAGGGGAACTTCAAAGTCTGGAGATAGAGAAGTATATCTCCATACCAGGGATCTGAATATGCGATCAAAAACATGTCTCCTCTAATAGGTGACTCTTCAGGCATAACCTCACCGCAACCAGAAGTTCCGAGATGAGTTCCGAAAAGACCAGTGACTTTTTGGATTTCATCGAAACAAAATCTAAGTCAAATTCCTGGAGGACAACTATCCATCTACTGATCTTCCTACCAATGATGCATCGTGTTAATACGTATTGAAATGGATTCACAACGACAATGACGGTGGTCTTATGAAACAAAATATAATGACAAAACCGTTGAACAACATGAACGGCTGCCAACGCCAGTTTTTCAATATGGGAATAATTGAGTTCCGGTCCAACCAGGCCTCGACTTAGGTAATAAATCGCATATTCTAAGAGGAAGTCATCCTCCTGAACTAAGACCATACTAATAGTCAACTCTTCCGCAACCAAGTACAATAAGAAATCTTTGTTATAATTAGGTGGCTAGAGCAGAGGGGAAGTCATGAGGGCATGTTTCAAGTAGTGACATCTCTCAAAGATAAGTCAGAGGTGTGTGGGATGATCCATTCTCTTATGATATCGTGATGCTAAATCATCTAAATAGTCTTCGACTATATGCTTGAGATCATGGAAAGCAAAAGACATGGCCCGCTGGAAGGTAGCTCCAGCATTTTTGAGACCAAAAAGCATCTTACGATAGGGAAATGTACCCCATGGACAGATGAAAGATTTTTTGTGCTAGTCTTTAGGTTTGATCTGTATCTGATTATATCCCGAAAAACCATCCATGAAATAAAAAGCCTCGCAACCGACGCATTCATCGACTATCGGGTCAATGAATGGTGTGGGAAAATTATCTTTTGGGTAGGCTTTGTTCAAATCATGAAAATCCATACATACGCGAATCGTGCCTTATTTCTTGTTGACTAGCACAGGATTTGACACCCATTGGGTCAAATGGATAGGATAGATAAAACTTGCTTTGAGAAGTTTCTCTACTTCAACCTTAATAACTGCTGCTTTCCTGGGATTAACTGGACGAAGCTTCTGCCGAACTGGCTTGGCATCAGAATAAGTTGTGATTTCATGTTCAAATATTTTTGGATCAATGCCTGGCATTTCCTCATAAGACCAGGAAAAAATGTCACATAATTCTTTAAATAAGTCTGTGTAGATTTGAATCTCTTCCGGGGAACAATCAGCTTCGACGAAAACATTCTCCACGATGCCAGGGGTTCTGGAGATATTAGTCGATATAGTTTCAGTGATAGTTTCCATATTACCCTCGGCATAAACCTCATGTGTAGCCAAGGGATTGATAGGACACGACCTATCTCCAATCATAGTCCAAGTGAATTCCCCTGCTTAAATCTGGGAGGAAGTATGTTCTGTGATGGAGATCATCCTTGGGTTTGTCCAGACTAGTCATTGCTTCAATGATTGCTTCGTCTAAGGGAAATATTAAGACTAATGAATTGGTATCAATGAGGGAATCTTGAGCCCAAATAGGCTCTAGAATCGGATGTAACTCTTGTGCAAGAGTTGGATCGGTGTCAGCTAAATCTTGTTGGACTAAAGAGTACATTTCTTATGCCGCAGACAAGGGCATGGACATACCATTGTGCCCTATCCCTTCCATCATGGCTGATGGGGAAGGAAGAATCCACAGATCGTTGAAGTAAGTCCTGCGAAACGACGAAACTTGGAAAATCTCAACCTTATGGTGGTCTGATATGAACTTGACATTGCCTTGAGGAGGCGGGTAATCAAAAGTACCCATCAAAGGTGGGCACAAACCAACCCCTACGTTGACGACGCCCAGTTTAGGATTATCAATCATCGAGACCGCGGATGCCCCCAATGAAGGGTCAAGTTGAGAGAAGGACAATTGATCAATGGTCACGATCCGACCCTCGTGTGGAAACAACAAGACCCAAAAAAATATAGTGACCACTACCTGCATGGCATAGGTCAAACTCCTACCTAACAAGAGATTGTAGTCGAGAGATGCGTCGACTACCTCTACCTCGACGCACATAGTCTTCCCTCCTAACTGCACGGGGAAAGAGGGGATGATGCCATGTGGTCGGAATGAACGACTGTTGAAAGCGGTAAAAAGAGTAGGTGACGGAGACAAAATGGGCTAGCCAATGGCCTTCCAACATGCTAATGACATGATGCATGTTGAGGCGCCCTCATCAACCACTATGCGAAAAATGTTTCGAGTAAAAGTTTTCGTGGGGTAAGCCACTACTATTTGAAATGCTACGTGGTAAGGGAGACAAGGTTTTAAGTCAGTTATATCCAGCATGATTGTACCTAGATTACAAGTCTCGACAGATCCTAAAGAGGCTAACAAAGCTTTCTTCTAGGAAGGGCAGCTTTGGAGGACCTCCAAAGAGGACATCACACAAGGGGTTTGAGACAAATCCTCCACCACAAAATAGTTCTGGGCGGCCCTTGCATTTGGGTTCTGAGAATCTTTCTTAAACGCACCTTTTGGGATGCGTGTCATTGTTTCACCCAAATTCTTCTCGATTTGGAGAGGAAGAGATGGCATTTCAGCTTCTTTACCTTTCTCAGAGGTGCTTGGCTTACTGTAGTCATGTGCTCTAGTCAATATAAAAGCATCACCTTTCATCATATACACATTCGTGGATGCAGGATTGTTCGAAGATGAAGAGGGTCCTGGACTGCCCCCTTCTGCGCTTGTAGAGGCTTGGGTTAGGTTTTGCCCATGTTGAAAAGGATTCATTAACACAACAGGTTGTTGTTATGACATAAAATTTTGTGCCTCTGCAAGTCGAGGGCACTGGTGGGTCAAGTGGTCTTCCGCACACAGGTTACACAAATACTTCGCCTTCTGTTTCTCAGTGTTGCCTCTGCCAGCATTATTAGTGGGTTTCTTATCCCCCTTGCCCTTCTTATGTTGTTTTTTCCTTCCATCAGGCTGCTGGGTGGCCTTTGGATTTGTCGATTGCACACTGTGCACATCCAACGTTTGGGTAGGGGGAGTAGTCGAAATAGTAGTTTGGCTGGCTGTTGTGTGTTGTATAGACAATTTCTGTAATTGTTTTTTCAGTTGTTCAACGAGATTTGTTTGTGATGAACCTACAATACCATCGACATGTGGTCCAACTCTCTATATGGTTTTATCAAGTATGGATTGTGGTACATCTGGCAAAATCTCGTACAGTAAACCTGACTGAGAATAAATTAGTTCAAGTTGTTGAGCTCTCATGATGGCATCTTCTTCAGAAAACACTCTCGATGTTGTGAGGCCTTTGGATAGCTATGTGACCAAAGACTTAAGGAACCACTCAAGCAAGAATGTTGGTGGAACTGGTACCTTAATCAAACTCTTATGACATCTCCATTCTCGGATGTGATCAGAGATATGGTCCGCTTTTGTCTGTTCGAAATTGGCTAGCGATTCTGTGCCGACGTCGTATCTCACAGGTAATTAGAAATGGTTTAGGAATGCCATTTCCAATTCTCCGAAGGAAGAATATCTCGAGTGGTAGAGCTCGATGTACCATTTCACAACACTCCCAATGAGAGTGCGTTGAAATAGTCGCAATTGTACAGAGTCGTTTTTCAATGAATTAGATGAGAACTAGAGATGGAAGGTGGTCACATGATCCCATGGATCTTTGTTAGGCTTGGCTTCCAACTTTGGTATGTCTGAAGGCAATTTCATTGGCATAGGGGGCCAACGTAGATCATGACAGATGGGGTCATTCAACAACCTTGTCAAGTCTGGAAAATGTAAGGTTGCCAAGAAAGGTAGTTTTGGTTGTTGTTGATGATAACCATGGAAAAAGGGGCCTGGAGTTTGACTGGCACCAGGTTGCCAGGAAAATTTGGGTTGCTGGCCGGGTTTCTGGTAAAAACCATGCCCATGAACAGCGTATGGATTTTGAGTTTGAGGAGACATCATCGACTGATTCTCGAAATAGGATGTAGATGGTTGGGCGTGCATTACATTCGGAGGACTTTGGGAAGGGTTGCCTCATGCTGATCCCATGGGCATAGGTATTGCACCTTGCCCAGGGTTCCATTGGTTGTGAAAAGAATTGCCCCAGATCGACATTCCTGATGAGGGAACTGATCCTTGCCAAGAATTCCAAGGTCCTGATGTGGAAGAAGTTCCTGGGTTTCCCCCCTGTGCAGGAATAGTACCCTGCATAGGATTAGGTAGGTCATAAATGGGGTTGCCCCCAGTCGAGAAAACAACTGACGAGAAAGCATTTTTACCAAACGCAACGAACAAAGAAAATGGTGTCGAACCTACCAACATATTATGAGAAGGTGGTTCTTGACTCCCTACTCCAAGTGAACTATGGTGTGTGTTTGGCCTGATAGATTGCTAGTGGGTGTCACCGAGCGAAGGGGACAAAGGAGGTATATGACCTCCCCCATAAGGGAAAGTGTTAAAGGGAGCTGAAGTGCCCCCCATGGGTCCTTGCATAGGAGCATTAGAGCTCCCTGCCCCCAGACCTAAAGTCTATAAAGTGGAGTAGGATAGTACAGGGCTTGAACCTGATCTAGGCATCCCGTGTGAGAATATAGGGCCTGACACACTCTGTGTGAAAGGAGCAGTGATTGTTGCCAAAGACGGGATTGAACCATTGCTCGAGGTAGAGGAAGTCGAGACCATGGTGGCTCGAACCGACGACCATGGGTTAGGAGGTGGAACACCCCCTGTTGTGACAACTGTAGTGGGAATATAAGAATTCCCAAAAGAAGTGGCAACATTTGTTTCCATTGCTACGTATGACACCGTCTGGCGCCCGTAAGGATAAATTTGTATGATGATGGGCGCCGAAATATCAATGGTTGGAGTTTTGGGTGGACCGAGAGCTTCCGCTCCAAGGTTTGAAATAGTTGGTTCCTCCAGATGTTGGTCAGGCACAGTTTCCTGTGACCCGGTCGCTTCAAAAGACCCCTGTTGGTCGAGCTTTCGCCTTAGCGGTGGCAGGGGTGGCTCCAGTGTAACCGACGACAGGCCAAGAAGCTTTCGTGATTGGTGGAGCTCATGATCCTCCACTGTATGAGAAGATCAAAGACACACTAGGGATTTATGTTCATTCAAAAACAACATACACTAGAAAAAAGACCCTACAAGATAAAACAAATATGGTCTCCAATTCTATTGTGGGTGGGAATCCCTCCTACAGACTTAGCATTTAAGGGCTCTAATCATGCATGCAGAAAATGACCATTTCAAAGGCCTCTACTCTTTCCTATTCTCCCAACACAAAACCCCACATTCATGCAATACAAAGGTGTAAATGAGATTTGGTAACTCTACCTTAAGTCCTTCGTTTGATGTCGATCCCTTTGCTTTCACTTGCTCTTTGATTGCAAGTCTCCTCCCAAAGCTGACCTGCATTCACACATG
>JASDQU010107653.1:81907-110697 GCA_032191745.1 Picea mariana | reverse complement strand
CCAAGAGACATGATGGTTGATAGGCACATGGGATGATTTGGGTACACTGGGTCCATGAAGGGGTGTGACAAGTCATTTGAGAGTGATGGTTCATGAAGGGGTGTGACGAGTCGTTTGAGAGTGATGGTTCATGAAGGGGCATGACACACCCAAAGGACGTGACATTTAAAATTGGTGTCCCTTGGAGTTCCTATAAGAGCATAAGGGCACACAATCAAGGAAGGAAATATTTTGGAGAGAAATAACAAGAGGGAAAGTCTGAGGCAAAGTTATTAGGAAAGGAAGAACCAAGGAAGTGTTTTTAAGATGGAAGAAAAATAACCAAGGGTGGGATGCACTAGGAAATTTTATGGAAGTCTAGAAACACAATTTTGTTGGAGGCATGTGCAAGGCAAAACCAAGGAACATGTTAACTTGGTAAAGTCTATAGCAAAGAAGGGGAAAAATTTCTACATTTGGCTACACATTTCAAATGCACCGCTAGAGTTTTCAGAGGTGGTTACGACATAGAGTCTTGTTGCAAATAATATGTGCATGAGTGTCTTAGTGAGGTGAGGCAAGTCGTGTTACTCTTCCCAAGTTGTAAACCTAGACGGTAGTGCTCATATTTTAATTATTTTGCAATAGAAAGACTTAGCTGGGTGTTAGACATGGTTTGTATGACCTGCACTATTTCTATGTGTGTCTCTTGTTTGTTTCACAACTTTTCTCTTTGTTTCTCATGTTCTTGGATGCATTCTTAAATGAATAAGTGTTAATCTATTAATAAGATTGTCTAAGTATACAAGAGTTGCACTAGAGTACGAGTGTGACTCGTTTGTAGCTCAGAACGAACTATAGGTATGCTCTAGGTGAAGAGGTGTATTCCGAACAAAGTATCTTGGTGTTGCCAAGGAACCAAGTAAGAAACATCATGGTTTCGTAGGCCCTCAGGAGGTGAACGATCACCATATCTACAGAGGCATCTTGTCAGGTTGTAAAAGGTTTCTTTTCAATATTAAAACAAGGTTTCATCTCCTTAAAAAAATTAAGGCATTTCTCCTGTAGAAAAGCTTGGATTTGAATTACTTCAAAGTTTTCAAAATTAATTATAAATATTTAAATTTATACAACATTGTTTATTTTATTATATTCAATATATAATATCAAAATTAAAAAACTTTATTTCAAAATTAAATATGTATCTCTAAGATTGTACAACCTTTATTACTCTATTAATACTCAATGCATAATGTCAAACTCAAAACACCTTATTGCTTTCCATAATGTGGAGCTTTTCCTAGAATGTTGGGAAGATGAACCACGGTGGCACTAGGAAAATTTATTTGTTATGAACATATGAAGCCACATATATCCATACTTGTTTGTTATTACGAAACAAACATTAGTCATTTTTTCTTTCTAACTGTTTATTTTTAATTTTTTACTTTCCAACCTTCTAGTAGTGAATCCCTCCCTTTTCAAGGTGCAGTTCGAATAGTTGGAGCTTCACTTGGAAATTGCATGGATATCAAGACACAAAGCGATGTTAGAAAGTGGGAAGAGTATTATCTACACCTATAATTGTATGAATGCATAAGCACACAAGAATGCTTAAATTATATGAGCTACAACTCTCTGAAAACTTGTTTGATCATTAAAACCAAAAGCAAATAAAAATACATCAAGGAAGGATCTATAAATCCCTCGAGAAATATCTAGAAAACTTCAGAGGAAATATCTAGAAGAAAACTCTCTAGGATAGGTTTACACAGTCAAATTTATCAGCTTTCTAGAGTGTCTCTTACCTATCACACTAACTTTGGGAATAATTACATTTCAACACTCCCCCTTAATTACGATTGCTAACTAACCATTAAAAATTTGATAGCCAACAATGCCTCTACAAGATTACAAAATTCATAACATAATGGATTTTTGGTATAAGTCTCAACTAGGATTACAACACTTGATATCAACTCAAAAAACTTGTTTTACATCCTTTTGCATGTTGGTGCAACTTGTCCTCTACTCTTTATTTCCTTTCTTCCAAATTTTATATTTTGCATACCTTTTCTTCTTCATCATCTTGGTCATCTTCTTCAATGTTTCTTCATCTTCTTTGTCTTGTTCATATAGTTCTTCTTGTACTTTAGATACTAATTGAACACTTTTTTCAAACTTTGTAAGATCAAGAACATATTCATTTTCTGTCATCTTTTTTTCTAATGCCTCAACAACTTGAACACCTCGAATGGTTTCTTTCATTTTTTATTTTCCTTCTTCTACTTCAATTATGGTATCATTTCCATACTCACTTTGATACTTGGGATTTTCCAGGAATTCCTCAAAAAATGCTAATTCAACATTCGTTATGTCCTCATTCATGTCTTCAACAACGTTTATTGCTATATTCTTCTCACATTTTTCTACTCCTATGAAGGAAATTTTACTTTCACTTTCAACTTCAATTTCATCATCCACATGTGTATAGTGGGATTCACTTTATTTACCATGCTCATGCTCTGCATCTCATACATAGTCTCCTTTTTCTTCCGCAAATTATTCAACAAATTTCTTTGCAATGTTCTAGACAACTACAGTCTCCATGTCTTGTTTATATTCTTCTGCTTCAGTAGGATCTTCAACAACTTCTCCAATTTTTTCGACAATGTATTATTCATCTACTTATTTTGATACATCACTCACTCCATCAACAACTGCAATGCTTTGTGACTTACCTTAATGATGATCAATGTTTCTCCCCATTTCACTGTATGCCATCTCCAGAATATCCCAAAATTCTTTGGACCTAATTTATGTTGCAATTTTGGAAAGAATGTTGTCATCCAAACCTTGTTGAATGAGAAACAATATTGTTTCATTATTCCTCTTATTTACTATGAGATGATCCTTCTCATCTTGAGACATGGACTCATAGGCTTCCTAATGTGAAGGTTCTTCAAACTCTTTCAACAAAATATCCTATAAATTATTTATACGTAGTCTGGTTCTCATCCTAATTACCCCAAAATAATAATTTTTACAAGAGAATCTAGGAGGCACATAATCACCGCTAGACTATTTCACATAATAATTGTTGTACCAATCTATTTTTTTATTGGAAAAACTAGTTCAAAACATGTATTAATAAACTAAACATACAAAACAATGCACTTGATATGTACCTATCATCATATAGAGCGACGAAAATTATCAATGCACACTAATTCATATTAATAGTATCCTTATGTAAATAAGGAGTGCTTACTGCTTGGCACATGATGAAGAAACTCTTCCAACCGAAACTGCTGCAACAATATTCTACACTCAACAACCATCACCATAACAACTCCTCCTCATAATCTTTCAATCTCTTCTAATGTTACTGATCTCTTCCTCTCTCTCATAGCAATTTGTATCAAAATTTTCTCAGCAAAATGCAGTACTATTTCACATCCATCGATTTTGTCTCAAACAAATCAACAAACCCTGATATTTGTGCACAATTTCCTCCCTACAACAATCTCATTCTTCATGTGAAATGCCTGAGAAAAGCTCAAGAGAGATAGGTAGGGGCTTCTCAAAATGCATGTGAGCTTCACATTAAAAGGAGAAAACTTAAAAAGATCTCAATTTAGAGAAGCATTGACTAGTTGGCCCCTCTGAATATGCAGCGTGTCAAACCATGAATCGATCATTCCACTGCCCAATCCATACATTCTCCATTACCCTCTATACTTTTCTTACACATCATATATCATGATCCTAGTGGTGGTTTATCAGTCGACGCAGCCATGGACCAAGTTAGTGCGGAGATAATATCCTCTGCCATACTCCCAAATCAATATGCAAATATATATGAATGCTCGTATTACAGATGAATGCTCACAGATCATAATCCCCAATGTTGGCATCCATGAGAGTGGAGAGGCATTCAAACGACTCCAACAGAATCTTCGTCAAACCCAATTTATCCTCTGGCGTGGAGGAAAAGTGAACCAGGGGAGATCAAGATAAATATTAGCTGACCTCTCTAGCCACTAAAAGGATGAATCCTTTTGTTAGAGAATAATGTAGAAATTAACATATAGTTGTATATTTTTCAAGGATTCTCTATCTATTTAGATTTTAAGTGGTTCCATATCCACACATGTAGGAGTTAGTTGGATTGTTTTAGAAGCTATATATGTAATGCCTCGTTTGATGAATGCAGTGTATGAGTGAGATAATTGATCTCATGTTTATGTGTGCATCGATGTATTTGTGATTTATGTCAATTTGGTATCAGAGCGAAGTGTGGTGTTGTGTGTGTTTATTTTTCGGAAAAATAGTGAGCCACAACCATTTTTTGTTTTGATTACTTTGGTTGTCCCTCGTGATAAGCATCAGCATGTAAGCCTGCTCATCGCCATTCTCAACAAAACTGCTCATTTTTCAACGTGAGCAGGAAGAATCCAACGTCTCGTGTGTGGACGACAAAGAAGCGTACATCATGGACGGATCGTGCAATTGCCAAGAGACTAAATCAGACCTCCATGTCATAGATGTAATCTGAAGAAAACATTAAGAATCACGTTACCACCACGAACAGTAGAAGTAAAATATCTAAAGTGGAGTTCAATTCAATAAATATTTGTATTATTGAGTCACTAGACTTCAAAGAACTGCAATCATTTTCTTTCATCTTTAATTCCTCATTGGCTCATTGATGACAGACTAGTTTGTTTTCTTATAGTTTGGATCCAGTGATTTTTTTTTTGAATTCACCATTGCGTTTGCTGCTTGGAAAATACTGTGTTGTTTATTTGAATGAAAAATGGAATTCCAACTAAAATTATAAACCATAAAACTCCTTTTGAATTTCTTTATGGTTATAAATAGTAGCAAGCCATTTAAGAATATTTAAAAGAAAAACTTTTTTCTCATGTTACTAAAGAGGATAGGAGAAAACTAGATGCAAAAGCAATCAAGTGCAATGTATGAGATATTCCTTATAATCATGATAAAAATGTCAAATAAGAAGCAAAACTGGAACAAAAATAGGATGAATAACTCAAAGATACAAGTAGCCAAAGTACAAAGATTCACTACAAAGCAGAAGAAGAAATGAAAAAAGTGAAGCACCAAGGAGGTCATCACCCCAAAATCATATACATGAAAGGTATAAAGACTATTTTGATGACTGAAGTAATTAATGTTACATAACCTTTGAATTTTAAACAAGCTAATGAGTATAAAGGATGGAGGGATGCAATGAAGGAAGAGTATGATTCCATAATGAAAAATGATATTAGGGAATTAATAGAATTTCCCAAAAATAAAGTTCATATAGGATCCAAATGGTTGGAAAAACTCAAATTCAATGCTGATGAAAGTATAGATAAATATAAATCATGATTGGTTGCAAAAGGATATAAGTAGAAAGAGGGAATCAATTATGAAGATACCTTTCAGCCAGCCAAGTTAAATACAATTAGAATAATGATTGCATTAGCTACAATACATAGTTGGAAACTTCATGATCTATATGTTAAGTCTGTTTTTCTAAATGGAAAACTAAAGGAAGAAGTATAAGTTGTTCAACTAGAAGGATTTGTAAACAAGGGTCAATAAAATCTTATTTGTAAGTCAAAGAATTCCTTACATGGACTAAAACAGGTACCATGATCTTCGTATGCCAATATTGACTCTTTCTTTCATCAGAATGTTTGTATGAAAAGTATGAGTGACTCTAACCTGTATATCAAGTAAATATTAGAAGGGGAATGTTGCTTTAATTTCCTTGTATGTTGATGATCTCATTATAATAGAAAATGCATCTTAGTTGATTGATGAAATTAAAAGACATTTGTCACATGTTTTTAGATGAAAGACCTTGGTGAGTTGCACTATTGCTTAGTTCTTCAAATATGGAGAGAAGTTGATTAGATATTGGTCACACAAAACAAATATACAAGGGAGATGATTAAGAGGTTCAATATGAATCAAAGTAAAGCAATGTTAATTCCTTTAGAAAATAATGCTAAACTCTACACTTGTGATGGTACAAAAGAGGTAGATAGCACACTGTAGTGGGAAGTTTAAACTATCTCACTACATCTAGACTAGATATAGCATATTCAATGAGCATCCTCAATCAATTCATGACCAAGCCCCATGAAAGCCATTGGTTAGCAGAAAAAAAAAAAAAAAATACTTAAATATCTGAAAGGGACTGCTAATTTTTGTATTAAATACACTAATGAGTTTGATGTTAAGCTGAGTGTTTTTCTGATTCAGATTGGGCCTGAAATCGTGATGACAGAAAATCAACCACATGATATACATTCGGCATTGGATCAAGGATCATGTAATGTAGTAGTAAGAAACAACCAATTGTTTCTTATTCATCAATTGAAGCTCAATACAAAGCCTTGTGCAATGCTACTTGTGGGGTAGTTTGGTTAAGAATAATTCTTGAAGATATGCAAGAAGAAGAAAAAATGCCAACGATTATCAAATGTGATAATAAAATCTCTATAAAAGTTGCTAACAATCCTATGTATTATGTTGGATCTAAGCACATTGGAACCCGTTATCATTTTATAAGGGAAAAGATGCACTCAAAGGAACTTTGATATAATTTATTCATGAAAATATGGCTCACAACTTCCTTAATCCTCCTCCAAAGGAAAAATTTGAAATATTTTGTAATCAGTTAGGTGTAGTAGAGAACTCATTTCTCCATTAAGGAAATTCTCCATTAAGGAAAGTGTTGGACAATAATGTAAAAATTAACATATAGTTGTAGATTTTTTTAAGTATTTTCTATCTCTTTAGATTTTAAGTGGTTTTAGATCCACAGATTTAAGAGTTAGTTGGATTTTTCAGAAGCTATATATGTAATGCCTCGTTTGATGAATGCAGTGTGTCAGTGAGACAATTGGTGTCATGTTTAGGTGTGCATCGATGTATTTGTGATTTATGTTAATTACTTCGACAGGAAGTGATTCAAATGCACATTCCCCTGTTGCGCATTTCTCTTTTGCAGAGTCATCTCGAAATTGAAATCCCCTGTTGCGCATTTCTCTTTTGCAGAGTCAATGTCGAAATTGTTGCTCTCAAAAAACAACTAGATTTTATCTAGAGTGCGGTAAGCAAAGGAACATAAATGAGAGTGGTGCAGTGGCTAGAATTTGCAATGAGAAGGGTGGCTCGCCCTTCAGCACACCAGCACTCTTTCTTAAATTGACGGCTCTTCCTGCACTGTGATACCAATTTGTTAGAAAGGGGAAGAGTATTTTCTTTTTCTACATCTACAAATGTATGAATGCACAAACACATGAGATGAATTATGACTTTTTCAAAACTTGCTTGATCCATTAAAACAAAAAAAAAAATATAAACAAATCCACGAACGATCTGACTATCTCTCAAAAAAAATATTTAAAAACTTATGTATGCAAAGTATGTGGAATAGGTTCACATAGTAAAATATATCGTTTTTCTAGAGTGTCTCTTACATACTACAATAATTGTACAAGTAATTACATTTCAACGAGAAGAAATATGTGAGTGGCAAACCATACATAACAATAACCTATATTACTTTGTAATATATAAATCATAATGTATTTGACTTCTCTCCAACTTTTTCACATAGCTATGACTACAGAAATTGATAGCTGCTATCTATTTTCCTGACCGTTGAAATGCCTCCGGGATTTTGAGCTCCTTCATCATCTAGATTTCGATAAGCTCATTGAATAGGTATTCTGTCACTTGAACGTTTGATTTTCTTTCATTTTTAGACTATGAAGCACATCAAAAGGATGCATGCAACTAATGATGACAGATATATGGATGGATTCAAGAACCCTGTTATATCAACAGTGAAAAACCTGGGATATAGTATGCTTCTTCATAAAGATGTCATGATAGGGAGTGACTGTTACTCTTCTTAGAGATAGCATGATAGAGAATGAATTTTAAACATGTCTAGATGGAATACCGTCTGTGTTGATGTCCATAACTTCAACTACTTCGTAAAATATAGATCACCATGTATTCGGCTTCTCTCTAACTCTTGCACATGACTCTACGGAAATTGACGGCTGCTATTTATTTTCCCGACAGTTAAAATGCATCGGGGTCTTTGAGTTCCTTAATCCATTAAATTTGAATAAGCCCATTGATTGCATTGAAGAGGTAATCTGTAACTTGAACATTTGATTTGCATTTTAATTTTTAGACTCTGAAGCACACCAAAAAGATGCATGCAACTAATGATAACAAATATATAAAGAATCCTGGTATCGTAACAGTGGAAAACCTTTGATGATATGCTTCTKCTTAGAGATGGCTTGATAGGGGTGACTTTTATTAGAGATGGCATGATAGAGAATGACTTGTATACATGTTCAGATGGAATATCCTCTTGTTGATGTACACACAACAATATCCTCTATTATTTTGTAATTATGTCGTATACCTATTGACAATCGCCAGATTTGATGATGCTTTAATCATATTTTATGGACACTATTGACAATCGCCAGATTTGATGATGCTTTAATCATATTTTATGGACACTATTTAATATGTTTAGAATTTTTTTTTGTTGAGGGTTAAAATTTTATAGATTATCTTCTTTACATATCAAAACATGAAATTAATCATGAGATTCATTAATGAGATTAAGGGATCCAATTATTTACTGTTCCTGGTTTTCACTGAGTCACATTCACCACACTGCGTCACATTCACCACAAAGAGTCGATACCTATCCGCGTTCACCAGCCGAGTTAGCGGCTGTTCTAGTCTAACTTTTGCACATTGCTATGACTACCGAAATTTATGGATGCTATCTATTTTCCTGCCAATAAAAATGCCTATGGGTATTTGAGTTCCTTAATTTACTAGATTTGGATAATAACTTGAACATTTGATTTGTTTTTTTCTAATTGTTTAGAGTACGAAGCATACCAAAAAGACCCATGTAACTAATGATGAAAAGTTTACGGTATCCAGGCCTCGGGCGTCCGAAATTATGCCGGTTTCGTCTTCACGACTCATGACAATAGCTTTGAATATACTTTTACCTATGATTTTGTATATATATATAACAGTATCCGTTTCACCTTTCTCGTTCTTGGTTAACAATGTGGAGAAAGGACAAATATCCCGACATTTTCGAGTTTTACAGGAGGAAGGATTTGAGCATTATGCTAAGCAAAATCAAAGAAAGACGTTCGGCCATTATTTCATGCCAAACCAGCGTAATAAAATGTCTTGTTGATATAAATATCAAAATAAAGTTATCTTCATTAAAGCAGGGACTCACCCATTCGAGAAGAAGCTGAAGAGGGTCCGGCAGTCTTGCGTCCACGCACTTTCTCCCACTTACGATCTCAAGAACGACGATCCCATAACTATAAACGTCAGCTTTTTCAGTTAATTGCCCATGAACGGCATATTCGGGTGCAGYGTAGCCTCTGCCTTATACCAAATTCGTGAAAGMCATAAATTAATGTCCGGATTCGACAACTTGTTAAGATCTTCCGAAAACAATTAATAAATGAATTGCTGAACTTACATTGTTCCTCCGATTCTGGTAGAAACATGTGTTTGKCTTTCTGGGAAAAATCTCGCYAATCCAAAATCTGCAATTTTGGGATGAAGTCTGTCATCGAGAAGTATATTTGCACATTTGATGTCTCTGTGTATAATGCGAACGTTGGATTCCCCGTGCAGATATGCAAGGCCTCGAGCTGTGCCCACTATAATGTTTAAACGGTTTTCCCAGCTCAAAGCATTTCTTATCTCGCCTGCGGACCYCCAGAAATAGTATTCCAAACCCTCARTACAAATTACACGATTTCTGAAAACAATATTAATTGTGAAAACAGTGGCATTAGTGAGAACCACCGACCGAACAAATGCTTGGCAAGACTGTTATTTGACATAAATTCGTAAACCAGCAAGCGTTTGTGCCCTCGGTTGCAACATCCTAGTAAACGAACAAGATTACGGTGACGGACGCTGCTGATGAGCCTCACTTCCGTCAGGAATTCCTCAGCAGCTTGAGTTGTCTGCCTTCCATTCAATTTCTTAACGGCAACAACCCTCCCATCCGGAAGTCTTCCCTGTTGATCATCTGACTCATTACAATTAATCTGTAAACAGACCATATAATTGAACAAAACCATCAAAACCACGTATGATATTATACCTTATAAACTTCACCGAATCCTCCTTTCCCAAGCATGTTGTTTCTGTCAAAGTTCCCAGTCGAATCTCTGAGAATCTTGTAATCAAAAAACACTTGCCCGAAATTCCCCCTTCCATCCAAATTCTTATCTGCGGAGAGCATCACAATAACAATTTTCTTCATAACGATTGAATCCGATCCAGTTAAAAATAATAAATAAATAAAATAAAATTCAGTGAAATTCAGCATGGAAGATATAATCATATATAATGACCTGTTCTAACAGAGCTTTTCCACTGTCTAACACTTCGACCGAACACCAAGCACAGTATCACAAATAGAGCTGGTCCGACGACGCTTCCCAACAATATAGGCACTATTTTCGATTTTTTTTTACCGGACGGGTGTGTCGAATTGCCCGATAACGGTGTCGAAGGGCGTGGCAAATTCGCCGATCTGGGCGGCGTTGTCAAATTTGTTGAWCCGGGCGGCACTGTCAAATTTGTTGATCCGGGCGGCGTTGTCAAATTTGTTGATCCGGGCGGCGWTGTCAAATTCGTCCATTCTGCGATTAAAAAGAAAACAAAAGAATCAACAAACATACATTTTATATCATGATTAAACAGCAAACGCATGCACCAAATGCCAAAAAATCTCCAGCGGGAAATCTGGTTATCGGTGAAAACGAATAATTTGAATAGCCCATAAAACAGCCACACCTGGAGACCTCGACCATCACGCAGGGGAATACAAGTGTGTAATTTATTCCGCGTTTCCTTCAGGTATTGTTGGCAAGTACTACGAATTACGTAGGGCTAACACTGAGCGAGGCCATATGAGGAACCATTAATGGAGCCAACGGCATAACTGTGATTTGCAGAAGCGTTGGCGGTGACTTGTGCAGATAATGAAGGAAGAGGCAGAGGATACTAGAAAGCAAAACAGGCATAACTGTGATTTGCAGAAGCGTTGGCTGTGACTTGTGCAGATAATGAACGAAGAGGCAGAGGATACTAGAAAGCAAAACAGAGAGCAAAAATAGCATACATAAAAGACAGTAAAAAGATTTATATTTCATATATTATGAATTTTACAGACTTTGACTGCATAAACAGGTATAAGAGTTGACTTGCTGCTCATCAAAAAGAATAATGAGTTGCTGCTCATTCATCACATTCATCAAAAAGAATAATGAGTTGATGCTCATTCATCACATTCATCAAATAGAGTCCCCTGTTTCTTGACTGCTTCCCAACCTGTTGTTGCTACAGCAATGCAACTTCTTCTCCACTTTTCACTCTGTTTCTTTTTACAGACACTGCTTTTTAAAACTACCCTCTCTTCTATTCATATATGCCCAATAAAACGATACAAGAAAATTAGAAATATTAATTGCAATTAACTTTTACATTTAATGTACTCCTGTATACATTGACCGGGGGCAAAAGCAAACTGGAAAGATTTGGAGAAAATCAAAATTCTCGTTCTTGAAAGGATTCACAGAACATGTTTACAGGCTAAGAGAAGAAACGTCTACGGAGAAGTAAATGAGGGTAGGTGTGATTAATTTCAACAGTCCCTCTTAATCACAAGTGCCAACTATGATACCTAAGTTGTTTTTTTGATGCACAAAGCTTTCTTTTCACAGTGATTTGGTGAAGATGTCTGCAAATTGTTCTTTTGACCTGCAATGTGCCAAAAATATTTTTCCATTATTGATTAACTCCCTAATGAAATGATACCTTATGTCAATATGTTTACTCCTTTTATGAAAAACTGAGTTTTTTGACAATGCTATAGCTGAGTTGTTGTCACAATAGATCTTTGTTGCCTCTTCTTGTTCATGCCTCATTTCTTTCAACATTCTTCTCATCCATATTGCCTCACACGCTGCCCCTGTAGCTGCTACATAAACCACTTCAGTACATATGAAAGAGTGACAATTTGGTGTTTCTTTGAAGCCCAAGATACTACACTTGATCCAAAATGGAAAACATAACCACAATTGTTCTTCCTGCCATCTATACTTCCTGCACAATCACTATCAGTGTATCCTATCAGCTTGAAGTCACTTGACCTTGAGTAAAGTATTCCATAGTTTCTTGTTCCACTAACATATTTCAAAATTATTTTCCTTTCTTTCCAATGAGAAACTTTTGAGGTCTCCATGAACCTTGAAATGAGACTAACAACAAACATTATGTTCGGCCTTGTGGTTGTTAAATACATAAGACTACCAACAAGTTTTTTGTACAAAGTTGAATCAACTTTAGATCCTTTATCATCCTTGCTCAATTTGTAACTAGTCACAATAGGTGTTGGGGCTGCTTTGAAATTCATCATGTTAAACCTCTTCAAAATTTCATTAGCATACTTAGATTGTGAAATGAGTATACCTTTTTCATTATGATTTACCTCTATACCAAGGAAGTACCTCATTAAACCCAACTCAGTCTCAAATTCCTTTTTCATAGCTAATTTGAACATGCCAAGTGATAAATCACCTGTGAATATCAAGTCATCAACATACAAACAAACAAGTATAATCTCACCTTGCTCATTCATCTTGGTGTATAATGTAGGCTCACTGTTGCACCTATTGAAACCATTTTGCAAAAGATAACTATCAATTCTACTATACCAAACCCTTGGGGCTTGTTTAAGTCCGTAGAGTGCCTTCTTCAGTTTGTAAAATTTGTTTTCATGGCCGAATATCTCATACCCAGGTGGTTTCTCCACATAAACCTCTTCTTCTAAGAAACCATTTAGGAATGTCGATTTCACATCCATTTGATATACTTCCCACCTGTTTTGAGCTGCTATGGCAAATATTTTCCTCATAGTGTCTAAATGGGCTACCAATGCAAATGTCTCATTATAGTCTACCCTATGTTGTGAATAACCTTTTTCTACAAGCCTTGCCTTATGTTTTTTCACATCACCATTTGCATTCAATTTTGTCTTGTAAACCCACTTCACTCCTATCACATATTTTCCTTGTGGAAGACTCACTAATTCCCATGTTTGATTCTTTTCTATAGCATCTATTTCATTATCCATTGCATTTACCAATTTTTCTTCCTTAATTGCTTCTTCAAAATGAATTGGATGCTCTATATGTGATTATAAAGAAAAAAGAGAAGTCGGGTCTGCATTGTTTTCACCTTCATTTTTCTCATAAATGTCTTTTAAACTTCTGATTTTTTGTTTCCTTAAGCTTGTTAGTGTGGGGTTTGACATATCACATGAACTTGTAGAATGTCGACTTGATGGTCCAACACCAAGAGTATCAATTTGAGATGGTGTTTGTTGCAAATTTGACAGAGTATTTTCTTGAGTGTGTGGAGTTTTTCTTATACTTGATGAAGGCTTCCTTTGACCACTTGGTTGAGCTTGAATGGGTGTGGAAGGAGTCACATTTGAAGGAGTACCTATTGGTATAAATATTCTTTTTCTTCTTGTGGTAAGTTGGCTACAATATTCATTGTTTTATCAAAACTTCCATCCCATGCTTCATCTTCTATGAACTGCACATCTCTGTTGATTATGAATTTTTTGGTTATTGGATTGTACAATTTGTATGTCTTTGATTCAACACTATATCCCACAAATATGCATTTTTTCCCTTTGTTATCTAATTTTATTGTCAATTCATCCAGGGCATGTGCATATGCTACACATCCAAATACTCTCATGTGAGAAACATTATGTTTTTTTCCACTCCATGCTTCTTTCGGAATCATATTAATGACATTTTTAGTGAGACATCTATTCATATTATACGTTGCACATGCTACAACTTCAGCCCAATATTCATTTGACAAATATTTTTATTTTAACCTGTTCCTTGTCATTTCCATGATTGTTTTATTTTTTCTTTCAGCTTCTCCATTTTGTTGAGGGGTGTACCTTTTGGTAAATTGCTTTTGAATTCCATAGTCTTTGCAAACCCTTATGAAGTCATTTGAAATGTATTCACCACCCCTATCCGTTCTCAATGTTTTGACGTAATTCCCACTTTGCTTCTCAACAAGGGCTTTGAATTGACAAAAATAATCAAACACTTCATTCTTATGCCTTGGAAAGTAGACCCATGTTTTTCTTTTGTAGTCATCTATGAATGTCAAGAAGTAGTAGCTTCCACCAATTGAGGGTGTTTGCATTGGTCCACACAAATCTGAATGAGCAATCTTTAATGGTTTGTTTGTACGAATTGACTTCCCTCCTAGAAATGACTCCCAAAATGCAATCTTTACATATTATATCCGGTTTTTCTATTAGAGGTAACCCACCATTTGCCATTCTTTTCTTGTTCAATAAGTTTAAACCTCCAAAGATTAGGTGTCCAAATCTTAGATTCCATAACCAATTTACATCTTTAATTTTTGCTTGAAATATTACTTGACTGACTACTGTAGTTTTCTCTTCATCCTCTTGTGAGTTTGTTGAAAGGGGTCCTTGAGCCAATTATACCTTCAAATATAGTTTTAGCCTTAGGGGAAACATTCTATTGCTGCTCAATTGGACTTTATCTATAAGCTGATTACCTAGAAATTTATCTAAAATTGTGCATTGTTTGTTTTTGAAAAAGATTATATACCCATTTTGAAGAAGTTGCCCAACACTCATCAAGTTATGCTTCAACCCAGGAAAAAATTACACATCACAAATGAACTTTTTCTCCCCCTTTTTGGCTAGAATATTGATGTTTCCTTTTCCCATATCTGAAACTTTGTTATCATTCCCCGATGTGACATCTAATTTTACACTTTCATCCAAACTAGAAAACATTTCTAGATTCCCTATCATATGATTATTGCAACATGAGTCTAAAAACCATATATCCTTCTCATTTTCTTCTGCAACATTGCCAGCTAAGAATATACTTCCTTGATTTTGGTTTTCTTTGATAATATTCTCATTTTGTTTCCTAGAATCATATTATTTATTTCTACATTCATTTAAGTAATTACCATATTTCTTACAATAGTGACATTGAACTAAACATTTATCATACCTTTGGTCGTGAGGTTGATTTTGAGTTGAGATTTGATTGTTTCCTCTTCCACTTGATTTTCCACTTGTGTTTGATGGGTCGATTCTTCAACCTCCGTTTGAATTTCTACCTCTATGTATGAATTCAATCTTCCCCTGCCTCTACCATGGTTGATTGAGATTTGTGTCTTGAAAGCATGCTCCAAAGTTGGATTTTTTGACCTGCATAGTCTATGTTCATGAGAAATGAGGGATGTATGCATCTCATCAATTGAAAATTGTGAGAGATTTTTTATCAGTCGAAGAGATAAAAAAACCCAAGTAAATGAGTTCTATTTTCATAAAAGAGGAATTCTTCAGATTTATCAGCATCTTCTCCTGTTGTAGCCTCCTCATCACTAGCGTCAGGTGCCTCAAATGCTCCTCTTTAGTCTTGCTAAAGACCAATATATCGTCCAGATATACAACCATGAATTTGCCAATGAAATCTTTCAAAATTTCATTCATCAACCTCATAAAAGTGCTCGGGGAATTCGTTAAGCCAAATGGCATAACCAACCACTCATAAAGACCTTCGTTTGTCTTAAAGGTTGTTTTCTATTCATCACCTTCTTTCATCCTGATATGGTGATATCCACTTTTCAAATATATCTTAGAAAAGAAATTTCCTCCACTTAAGCAATCCATTAAATCATCCATTATCGGTAAAGGAAATATGTACTTGATGGTGATCTTGTTGATGGCTCTCGAGTCTGTGCACATTCTCCATCCTCAATCTTTCTTTGGGCTCAACACAATTGGTACTGCGCATGGGCTCAAACTCTCTCTGACCAAACCCTTATCTATCAACTCTTGGACATGGTTCTTCACCTCCTCATTCTCTCGAGGTGTTAATCTGTACGTTGCTTTGTTCGACAGAATTTCTCTTGGTATCAAGTCGATATGATGACTGATACTCCTGATGGGCACTAATGAGTTTGGCAACTCATCGACCACTATATCAGCGAAATTATCCAATAGATCCTGAACTTCCTCAGACAAATCATTCATTGATGTACTTGTAAGGATAACTCTGGGTTTACTTACCACAACAAACTGCATCTCCTGTTCTTCTTTGACTTCTTTCAGGAGTTCATTCCCACTCATGAGAAGTATGCTTTTGTTGGCTTCCTCTTTCACTCTCTTCTCCTCCATTGGAAGCAACATATGTGTCCTACCATTCTTCTCCAATGTGTATGTGTTTTTCCTCCCATCATGAATGACATTTCTGTCAAACTACCATGGTCTTCCCAACATAATATGGCATGCATCTATGGGAATTACATCACACGAGATTTCATCTTTATAACCTCCTATCTTAATTTCAACCAGGCATTGTTTAGTAATCGTTACGTGGTGTCCTTTTTGCAACCAGGAGACTTTGTATGGCTTTGGATGTGCAGTTGTCTTCAGCTCCAATTTCTCCACCATCTCTGTAGATACTAGGTTGTCGGTGCTCCCACTGTCAATGATCACCTTGCATACTTTTCCCTTAGTCTTGCATGTTGTCTTGAAGAGACTGTTTCTCTGCACTGGCTTTTCAATTTCTGCCTCTGGTTTTAGGAGAATTTTTCTCAACATCAGGGATGCTCCATCCTCCTCTCCTTCTGCTTCAACATCTCTTCACTGTGCTTCTGAAATGTGAGCTTCTCCTCCTTCCTTATTCTTTTCGGGACATTCCCAAGACATGTGTCCTATCTTTCCACAGGCATAACATCTTACTCCTCCTCTGCCTCTTCCTCTAAAAGAGTTTCTTCCACCACCCTATATTTCTTTGGAACTTTCTCCTCATTCTGAGTGATTGTGTGGTTTCTAAGCCTCATCCTTAGACTTGTGTGCTCTGTCATGGGTAACTCCCTTTCTTTTGGTTGGAGCTAGACTCTTACCCCTTCCTTACTGATTCTGTTTTCTCGCCATCTTTTCCTTTGCTTTCAGTGCAAATTTATAAGCATCCTCCACGGTTCTGACTGACATCATGATGATCTCATCCTTGATTTTATATCTCAAGCCATTCATATATCTGACAACTTTTTCTTCATCTCTCTCCCTTTTTCCAGTTCTAATGTTCAACTGGTAGAACTCCTCGGTGTACTCCTTAACTGTCATCGCTTTCTGTCTCAGGTTCTGTAGCTTTCTGAATAGATTGATTTGATAGTCCTTGGTTATGAACTTAGCCTTCAGGTTGGCTACCATTATGTCCCAACTCTTTATCCTCTGCTTGCCTCTACTTCTCCTCTCAGCCTACAGATCGTCCCACCACAGCGTTGCATGCCATTTTAGCCTAGTGACTACCTGCTTCACCTTCTTCTCCTCATCAACATCTTCATAGTCAAAATGTTTGTCCATGGACCTTATTCAGTTCAATAATTCTTCAGCGTCTAGATTTCCCTCATACATGGGGACTTCTATCTTAGCTCTGCCTCCCAATCTAAAAACTACTCTCAACAAGTGTTCTTCTGCAACCTCTTCTCTTGCAACTTCTTCAACCTCAACCTCTTCACTTTCTGCATCACTGACGTCTCCAGCATCAGGTGCTCTTCTCTTCGCTGCTTCCATTGTTTCCAATCTAGCATGAAGCTCTCGCATCTCCCTCTCTACAGCATGACTGGCTAAAGGTGCTTCTCCTCGTCTCCTCGGTGGCATTGTTTTGACTGCTTGTTGCACATAGAGTACAATTTTGAGTTCTCTGTCTCTTCTTCTTTCTATTTCGCCTGAAGTCTACAGATGAAGAATTTTAAGGCTTTGAGACCACCTGATGCAGACCCCCTATCCCTCCTAAGGGCTGCGTGACCTCCCGGTCAGGATCTCTAATTCTGGAGCCGGAACGACTCTCCTGGTTTCGAACAAGAACCTCTAACACTAAGTTCACAGGCCCTTGTCTGTATTTTTCCCATGCGAACCAGCACTAGGCATAAGCCCCAACTCCATGAGACCATAAGTGCGACCACGGGCTTAGCCCAAAAGGCACATCCCAAAATGGCGCATCACGTTCCAGTGTTTCAGGGTTTCCGATACAATGGTCCCCTGGCGCAGACCCCTCTGAGTCCCGAAACCCGATGGGATAATCGGAGGTTGGCTCCTCCCTTTCCTCCGTCTATGTGACCATACGCTCGTGACCACCACCTTTACCACAAGGAGTGCCCATCTCCTCCAAGTCCCAAATGAAAAAAGCATGGAGGTTTGAGATCTACGGCTTAGATCAACCCTTGGCCGATGACTACGATTGTTTCAGAGTTTCGCATTTCACGACTTCACCCGGCATGAAGTCCGGTCACTCCACTCGATCGCCAAAAACCGAAGCACTCGTTTATCACGGATCAACGGCTCTGGGCCTCCGAAGATCCAACGACCACGATCTTGTTGGCTTTTCACCGATCGAGAGCCCCAAACCATTGACCCTCGTACTCCCGGTTACCAAAATGGAAAAATTCTCCTCACCCCTGATCAATGACTCTTGTTCCTTTTCCCGATCAACGGACCTAATGTATCCTCGTGAATCGCTATTTCGTGATTCAGGGTTTTGGAAGTCAAAGACCTCTATCCTCCCAACTTGCGATACCCAAAATCGCGAGGTGGACCAACGGTCCAGATCTACCTAAGATCAACGACTTCTATCCCTCCCGAGCTTTGAGTGTTGAAAGGTCTTTGCCTCTAACCTCCTCGCAGCTCCACTTGATCCAACGACATGCGGGGTTTTGACCTTTCTCGTTGACCTCTCTCCACCATCCATTCAGGTCTTCGAGATTTTCCCTCCTGGACCTATGCAACATTAGAGTCTGTGCATCTATCTTGAATCAGTCGGCCTGCAGGGTTCTCCACCATGATCCAATGATCGACATATCTCCTTCTCCTGAGCCTTTAGTTTCTCAGACTTAGAATATTTTGTAAGTCCCCGAAGGTTTCGACCTTCGTTTCTTGTGAGAGATGGATTCTTGGATCTCGATAACACTTCCTACAGTGTTATTCCTCTTGAGCTTCGTGTAGTGCAGAATTCGATTTCTCGTGCACTCCTTGTGTCTAAGGGATTTCGATAACTCAAATACAAGGGATTTCTCATAGAGAAATTCCTTTCGATCTCCTTGCGTTCTTCTCTGGCTCGATGCACACCTTGAAGAGCTTCAGATGAAGAGAAACAATTGAAAATGAAAAACTAACATTCAGAGTTCCATTCTCTCCTATGGAGATTCATTCACTTGCTCATAAAAACAAGAATGATAGGAAAAATGAAAACACAGATCACACAGTATGTATTTGGATCAATTCTCCCTCTGTCATATTCACAGTTGCCAAATGGCTACAAAATACATATTCAAATTACAACAACTTTGAAAGCTCAAAGTTTCTGCTAACTTGCAGTTCTCTTACACTACTCTCCCTCTGTATTGCAACTCTATTACAACTAACTCCATTTGGGCATACAAAAATTCTATTTAACTCAAAGAGATTTCTAGGGTTTCCCCTGCCTACTTATCTACTCTAAAACCTAACCTACTGGTTATCTTAGACCAGTCTCGATCCAGAGCCGTAATGGAAACTCCTACTCTGTTTACGATTTTCAAAACATGCCTCAAAGGGTAAATTTCGGCACTGGCTCAAGCGTGCCTCTAAAACTAAATTCTGGCGCTGAGTTAAGGTGGATTTCAAAATCGACCGCAATTGCCAACGTTGAAGTTCTGGAAGAACTTCCACGTGCTGAGTGGTCCTGCCTCTGCGTCCTTTCAAACGATGCTCCTGCATCAGCTAATCCACTTCTAACCACTTGTCCACTTAACTTAACCACTTTCCACAAATAGTAAGTTCTCCATTCCTAGTTGCAACTAACGTTATTATTTAATTAATTTCTTTTGCAACCACTTTAACTTATCGATAAATAGTAAACTCACCACTTCTTGTTTTTTTTTTTGTAAATAAAAGTGGATTCTTATATTAAACCAACTGAAAGCTTACAAAACCTGCAACCTATCAGCATACATAAGAATGCTAACAACTGAAGGTGGAGTTGTTGGTAACAAGATTACAATGCTTTTCATGGTTTTGCCCACATCCCAATCACTGAGACCTTCAGATCCGATGGCCTACAACCAACGACCAAAATCTTCTTCGAGACATCGTGAATCGCCTACGGTCCATAGCCTATTTTGCAAATCGTGACTTCGCGACTTTGGAGAACAACTCCCTCCATGCTTCGGATTCCCGATTGTCGGGTTCCCAAAATCTTCTTGCGATTAACGATTCAAATCACCTTGAGCACCAATAGTCGCGATTTTCTCTCGCTCTTTGCGATTTCGCATTTCACAATTTTGTGACTTTGGAGGACAACTTCCTCCATGCTTTGAGTTCCCGATTGCTGAGTTCCCAAGATATTCTTGCGTCAGATTAGTGGGACCAGATCAACGATCCGGAGCACCTGTGTAGCCAACGGTCCAGATTCTCTCCCCTTTTTCGCGACTTTGCGACTTTCGAGGATAGATGCCTCCATGCTCTTCACTCCTGATAGTCGATGTCCCAAAATCATCTCGCATCAGAACAGTGGGCCCAGATATACGATACCAAGCACCTATATAGCCAACTGTCTAGATTCTCTCACCTTTTTCATTTCTTCGCGTATCGTGACTTCAAAACTTTGGGGGATAGCTTCCACCATGCTCTAGACTCCCGATAGTCGATGTCTCGAAAACATCTCGCATCAGAACAATGGGCCCAGATCAATGGTCCCGAGCACTTGTTGATCCAACAATCCATATTCTCCTACACTTTTCGCGACTTCGCGACTTTGGAAAACTGATCCCACCATGCTCTAGACTCTCAAAAGATGATTTCCCGAAATCCTTTGTCAGTTATTTATCATCTGTGCTATCGCTGATGGGCACCCTCTCTCCCGAGCTTTTGATCATTTCTAACTTGGAAGAATTATTGATTGATCGAGGATGACACCCCATCCGAGTTAGGGTCATCCAGCTAGGCAAGCTCCTTGCATTGGAGCCAGAGGGGTGAGCTTTGTGACTACCTGGAGTTATGGAGAATGATCTGCTGCATTGAGTCAACCCCTGCATTGGCTAGTTTGTCTGCAACTTTTTTCGCACTTCGCCGGATGTGTGAAGGGGTGAGAGTTAGAGTGGGTCTGAGAAGTGCCTGGAATCTGTAAAGAGGGCCATGGAGGTGCAAACTGGGAGTGATTTTCCCTGGATCTCTTCCATTCAGAATTTTTGTAACCTGGCAAGTCGATTATGATTTTGGAGTCTCCTTCAATGATTATACAGGTGAGGTTTTGATCTAGAGCCATTTTCACTCACTTGATATGACCCCAAATTTCTGTTTAATTATTGATGTCGCATCCGATATTTTCCACAGTGAGGCTTTGAATTTGGCCCAAGTTGTTTCTTATGACCGCTCCATAGCCAAAGCGACCTGGATTGCCTTTTGATGCTCCATCAAAGTTGACTTTATGGAAGCCAGGCAGGGGGGGGAACCACTTAGAGGGACTAAGGGCTTTTGAAATTAGGCGTGGCTGCTGAGGAGGGGTGGAATGTGAAAACGAGAAGCCCCAAGAGTTAATGAGAGAGAACTCACTTGGGTCAGTGGGGAAATCTGCCTGGGTCCACAGATGAAGCTGAAGAGTTTCCTGGATGTGCAAGAGGATTGTGTTCCATAGGATGGTGGGGGGAGAGGGCTGGGAGTGAAAGATTCTTCTGTTCCTCTCTTTCCATAGTTGCCAAACTATGAAGCCAGGTAAGAGTTGCCAGGTTCTATTCAGGATAAGAATTTTGAAGGAACTGGAACCCCAATCCCTAATTATGCTTGTGATGTTGTCCTTATCTCGTTTGGTTCTTCTCATAAGCTGAGAGGCTTGGCTCCATATGTCCTCGCTGAGTGGGCAGATGTTTAGGAGGTGCTCCATGGTTTCTTCTTGGATATGGAAGAGATGGCAAATCGAGGGGCCATTGAAGCCTCGTCTTTGAATATTTTCCCATGTTAAGATCTTGTTCTGTAAAAGGAGCCAGAGGAAAGTAGAGATTTTGGGCCAGAGTTTGGATTTCCAAATGGTAATCCAGATGCTATCCTTTTCAAGATTTTGGAATTTCTCTTGTAGATTGTATCCCTCTTTGAGAGTGAAGCTACCATGAGGTGTGTATCCCCATCTAAGAATGTCTTGATCTACGCTTTTCCAGATTCGCCTTTGAGATGTTGCTTGTTTCCAATGTTGCAGGTCACAGTCCAAAGAAACTTGGAGTTCCTCATGGGTTGATTTCCATCTGTGCCAGGGAGAGTTACTGGGGGTATCTATCCACAAATCTACCACTTTGAGAGTGGGAAGGTCTTGTATGTGATTTGGATAGGATTGGAGATTTTCTTCCAATTGTAGGGGTGGAATTTGCTGCAAAGAATCCATCCAGAATAGGGCATCCTAGCCATTGTGAACTTCCCAGAAAGCATGATCCTGAATGAGTGGCCGATTTTTCCAGGTCGCGTTCCAGATGTTGGAGCCTTGAATTTTCTCCTGCATTCTTATTAGATGGCTTTGATGCATGTTGGGGGTATATTTTCATTTCTATAGTTTGGCCCAGATATCTGCTAAAGTTTTGAGCCATCTCCACCAAATTCTTTCTCTCATGGTTCTATTCAATTTTCCAGGGTCCCGGAGGCCCAATCCACCTGAGTATTTGGGCTTTCAAACCTTGTCCCAGCTGACTAGGGCCCATTTTTTGTCCGGGTTGTGTCCATGCCATAGAAATTTTCTTTGCAGATTTCTTATTTTCTTGATGATAGAAGGGGGGGCAGCTAGGGCAAAGAAGAGGTAAGCAGGGATGGCTTGAAGGACTGACTTTACGAGAATGGTTATGGTAGTAAGGTTGAGGGAGCGAAAGGTCTAGTTTCTAAGACGATTGGAAATGGAGAGTAGGAGAGAGTCCCAAGAGATATTTCTTGTTGTTGAATCAGAAAGAGGGAGTCCCATATAGTGAGAGGGCAGAGTGTAAACAAGAGTATTCAAAAGTTGAGAAAGGTGTTGTTGGATTGCTTCCAGAGTATTAAAAAAGAAAAGCTGCAACTTGGCTAGATTAAAGGTGGTGCCTGAGGCTTCACTGAAATCAGTGAGGATGAAATTTAGTTTGTTTTCCTCTTGTAGAGTGGGAGTGTTCATTATCATCGTGTCATAAACAAATTGGTTGTGGGAGGTTGCCGGTTGTAACCCGTGAAGAGGGAGGCCTTGGAGAGAGCCATTTTGGATTGAAGCCTTGGTGTAGCATCCTAGGCCTTCAGCCATAATGACAAAAAGGAACAGGGAGAGAGTGTCACCTTGCCTTATGCCTCTTGTGGAAGAGAAGGGTTCAGAGGGGACTCCATTGACAAGGATTGAGAAAAAGGTTGAGGAAATGAGGTTCATTATCCAAGATATCCAATCCTTGCTGAAACCGAAAGCCAATAAAAGAGATTTCATGTACTGCCTGCTTAATTTGTCAAAAGCTTTTGAAAGGTTAAGTTTTAGAGGCATACTTGGAGTACGGGTGCTTTTGAGCGAGTGAATGATTTCATGGACAAGGATGATGCTATCCATGATTTGCCTTCCTTCGATGTACCCTGGTTTCTCCTTGGAAATGATGAAGGGGAGTATGGGCTTGAGTCTTAGAGCTATGACCTTGGAGATGATTTTATAGATCACATTGCAGAGTGCTATGGGTCGGAAATTCTTCGGATTTGTTACTCTTTCTTATTTGGGTATAAGGGTGAGGAAAGTGGCATTTAGATATGGAAGAACTTTTCCTGAACTATGTGATTCCTCCACCAGCTGCCACATTTCTTCCCTTAGCATTGGCCAACAAGAATGGAAGAAGTCTTTGGTGAAGCCATATGGGCTTGGAGCCTTGCCTATGGGCATATCCTGAATAGCCTGATCCACTTATTTTTGTGTTATTGGTGTCATGAGAGCCTCATTTTGTTCCTGGGTGATGATAGTTGGGATATTTTGGGTCACCCTTTCAATTGCAGAGGTACTCCACCATTGGTTGTGAGAGGTGATCCTTGTAGAAGTCCGATAGCTCGTGTGATATTTCCTGATGGGTTAATAAGGTGTTTCCTTATGGGTCTTCCAGTTTCATAATGTGATTGATTAGGCATCTGTGGATCATGGACCGGTGGAATAATTTGGTGTTTTTCTCTCCCTCATTGAGCCATTGAACCCAAGATTTCTGTCTCCACAAGATTTATTCCTTCTTGTATCTTTCTTCTAGTTGCCTTTTGATCTCATTCTCCTCTTGTTGCTGAGTGATTATGTATCCTGAGAGAATGAATTTCTCTTTAATGTCCTCTAGTTTTTGTTCCAGCAGTTTCCTTTCCTGGAATATGTTCCTGAAGACTTCTTTGTTCCATTTGCACACCTGTTGTTTAAAGTATTTGATCTTTTGTTGGAAGCAATACATTTTTGTGCCCTTCTGGATTTCCGTTGTGCTCCACCAGTGATGGGCAAGTTCCTGGAAGTCTGGATGGGCAAGCCAGAAATTTTCAAATCTAAAGGGTTTTAACTTGGGGGTGACAATAGTGTCAACCCATAGCTGAACCGTCCACTGGTCCGAGCCTGCCTTCGAGAGGATGTTGGAATCTACTAGGGGGCCTTCCAAAAAAAGGGTTTTTGAGATGAGAAAGTGATCTATCCTGCATGCTATTTTTTGGTGACTTGATCTTTTGTTGGTCCAAGTGTAGGTACCATTGTTGTTCTCTATATCTACTAGTCTGAGGTTCTCTAGGAGTTCCTGGAATTTTTCACTGTCCTGCTCCAGGCATTTTTTTTCCCCTCTTTTCTCCTCCAGCGTGAGAATCATATTGAAGTCACCGCCTATTATCTAGCGTTTTACCTTGACTAGAGAGCATATGTAAGCAAGACTTTGAAGAAACAGGTCTTTGTCCTAGTTGTTTTGCGGTCCGTAAGAATTTGTAATCATTCCCTCCTTGTCTGAACCTATGACTTTGTAGTGCGTTGTGATGGTGTTTGAAGTGGAGAAGCCTTGATCTAGGATGACTGTAGCAGGGTTCCAAAGGATGGCTAGGCCTCCTAAAGCCCCCTTTGAGTTCGTTTGATAGGAGTCAAAGTTGCGCCAACATATTTTGAGGATGTGTTCTGTAGTTTTCCCTGCACATTTTGTCTCTTGTATCAGGAGTATATCAGGGTCTTCCATTTTGATGCAATTTCAGAGTATCCTTTGCTTGGATCTTCCATTCAGATGTCTGATATTCAGGTCAGGATATTCATGGTTAACAATTTGGTGGGTCAGAGAAAGAGCTCTCTGAGAGCCTATGAATCTGTATCGAGTTAATCATGTAGTTTCATGCCTCCTTTATTAGCTGTTGAGCTGATTTTCTGCCCCTTCATTTGTTTTCTCTTGGGTGTTTTCTTGGATCTTGGTTTGGGTCTATGCTGATCCCCAGCGTAGATGTGGCCCCTGCTGATGAGTCCAGGAATACTTTGTGAACTTTCCTGAGTTGGTCCTCTGGTAAGGTTTGGAGATCCTTCTTATTGAGTGCTTCCTCTAAACTGTCTAGGTCGATTTCTGCTAGGTCCTGCTCATCCATTTCCATGACTATGTCTTCCTCTCTTTCTGGTTCTTTCCCTGAAATTGAGCGAGTCTGTGAATCTGCTTGGTTTACTGGGGTTTAATATTCTTATGACGAATGATCTTCCTTATTCTTGTTGGGATCTTTCCCTGTGGTCTTGTGGGGGTTTTCGACCTCTTCTTCTTCTAGGAGGTTATTAAGGGCTTCAAATGAGTTATTATTTGGGTTCTTTTTTTCCTTGTTTGTTGTGGTCTTCTTCTGCACTTGTCTCTTTCGATTTTGAACCTGGGTGAATCCTTCCTTTGGTTTCTCTTCAGCTTCCCTCTTAGGGGGGGCATTGAGAGGGAAATCTCTGAAAAGGTGTCCATGTTCATGGCATTTTCGACATCTGAAAGAGATGTGTTCATAGTCTATGGTTTAGGCCCATTCCTCGTCTTGGTATTCTAAAGTAACTATACATGGCAGAGCTTTGGATATGTTCATATAGACACATATCCTTGCATAAGAGGTGTATTTTCTTTGTTTTGTAGCTTCAGAAGATTTGACATATTTACCCAGGGTATTTTCTATGCCTAGTAAAATTTCATCTAACTAGAACCCTTGGGGTAGGGAATAGAGGCGAATCCATACTGGTGCATATGTGAAGTTTTTCTTTTCTGGGTAGAAGCGATCTGTCCATAAATGTAGGTAGAGGTCGACCGATTTGTAGAAATATGGTCCCCCTTCGAAGATCCTATCTTTTTCCTCCAGGTTGTAGAATATAACTGTAAAGAAGCCTTTGGAGTTCAGTTGAAGCTCATAGTCTCCCTTGGGGTTCCACCATGCCTTGATCTAGCGAGCTAGGTCCTTTTCTAAGGACCAGAGACCTAGGAATTTTCCTATGAGGGCATGGTCTCGCATGAACTGAGTATGCTCCCCTATCCTGGTGATTTGGATGACATACCTGGGTGCAACCGGGGCTTGGGGGATACATTTTCCGAGTGTCCAGACTCAAGCTGCTTTTAGATGCGAGGACTCAGCATCTATGTGCAATTCTTTGCTTATATCCATCTTTTCCTACATATATTGGTCTCGTAAGTGCAATGGTGACTCAAAGGAAGGTCGGCGCGCTCGCGCATTCTCTGGATCATTGGCGACGATGTTTTGGTAGGAAGGGGATTTTACCCCCCCTTTTGTTCCCATTCTTCTAAGGCGGTCAGAGCTGCAGGGCTAAGGCACTCAACGTGTTCCAAGGGATTCATAGAAAGTTTGGGCAGGCGGGAATCCTGAGCATGAAGAAACCCTAAAAGTTGCAGAGCTCTCGGTAGTCTGCAAGTCCAAACCCTTTTCCCGGTCCCTTTAGAACATTAAACATATGTGAATTCATAGATTTTTTGAAACATGCTATCTAATATTCTTAAGTATATTATTAATGAAAATTCAAAAAAAAAACTCATATTGAATAATATTTTTTCATTTACGTGATTCGTCCTTCTGCAATTTTTCCATAACTCACTGCTTCTTGTTGCAACCACTTTATTATTTAAATAATTTATCTTTACTCACAAGTTCTTGTTGCAACTAAATTTTCTATAATTAGTCAATTCATAACTTTTTTCCCCTTAACTAACTTCTTGTTGCAACAACTTTATTAGTCAACTTTTTCTAGGAGCTTCTAGAATCAATTTGACTTCTTTGGCCTTCTAGATAACTCATGAGGGTTCTCCAACTTCACTAGGCCATAACTCTCTAACCGTGAGGAGTTATGTGACATTTTGCATATCATCGGAAATGACATGACATGTACTATCCATCTAGAATAGTCTTACTTGCAAATATATTAAACTTCATACCATTATACATCAATCAAACAGAAGTACCTTAATCATACTATTGGGGCTACCAGAATTGCTTCAAGGGTTGACATCAATGACAACCAACCCAATTAATCAACAAAAAATTCTCAAACCCTCACTTAATCTAGCTTTATGACATCATTTGGATGTTAATTGTTCCTTAACACTTTGAATAATCATTGGATAACTCTTTTTTTTTCATAAAAGTGAATGCTACAACCTTTAGGGATGTTATTTGTTGTTGCATAATTATTTAATATTATGCCAAAACTTGCTTAGAAATCTTGTTTTGCAATTCAATATTGTACTGCCCATTGAAGGCTAATTTTTGAGATATAATTGCTAATTTTATGGGTTGATTTACTCATTGTTGTTGCAAATTAGTTATTGTTGATATAAAACAGCTTACCACTGCAATTTTACAACAACAATTGGTTTTACTTGTTATCTACAAGCTAAGGGTGATTGATATGCAATATAACTTGGTAATTAATGTTTTTATGCATTGAAAAGTTTCTTCTCTCGCATGGGTTGACCAATTATCTCGGTCGAGTTAATTCTTCCTTTCACCCCTCCTAGCCCTAGGTTAACCTATTGAGTGACTAAGATATGGGGGTTATATACATGTCTTAGCTTGCTATAGCATCCCTCGAGGTCACTTCGAAAGCCTCCCTTGTGTTGGACCTATTTCCTTCTCTAAAACAAGGGAAGTATTTTCTTAGGTGACAGTGGTAGATACTTCTAATTCTTACAAAATATTGACATCTTGTGAAGGGATTTGCACAAGCACAAATCCTATAATAACATCATTAAAAGAAAAAACACAATTAACCCAAAAGATTGATTTTGTCCATTTTTTAATTTACTCCTTACTTATATACCCATTATCTTACCAAGTTAACTAATAATCATATTCACCCTAATTTTGTGTTGCGATTTAGGGTTTTAATACATATTTCTATTTACATATATCCAACTTAGCCACCAAAATATGTCTACAAAAATCAAGTGGAAAATTGCAAAACTAGCAACTTGTTTGTTTGTGATGGAATTAAATGATGGGAAAATGAACTAGATATTATCATACTTCTACTGGCACCATGTTGTTGTGATTTTGAGAAAATGAACAAGGAAATTTTAATATCATTTCCTTGGCCTTGGCAATGGGCACCCCTGACCATTTGTTGTGATGGTTATTGGTAGGT
>JASDQU010107653.1:59678-77711 GCA_032191745.1 Picea mariana | reverse complement strand
ATTAGTTGCATGCATCTTTTTGGTGTGCTTCAGAGTCTAAAAATTAAAATGCAAATCAAATGTTCAAGTTACAGATTACCTCTTCAATGCAATCAATGGGCTTATTCAAATTTAATGGATTAAGGAACTCAAAGACCCCGATGCATTTTAACTGTCGGGAAAATAAATAGCAGCCATCAATTTCCGTAGAGTCATGTGCAAGAGTTAGAGAGAAGCCGAATACATGGTGATCTATATTTTACGAAGTAGTTGAAGTTATGGACATCAACACAGACGGTATTCCATCTAGACATGTTTAAAATTCATTCTCTATCATGCTATCTCTAAGAAGAATAACAGTCACTCCCTATCATGCCATCTTTATGAAGAAGCATATTATATCCCAGGTTTTTCACTGTTGATATAACAGGGTTCTTGAATCCATCCATATATTTGTCATCATTAGTTGCATGCATCGTGTTGGTGTGCTTCATAGTTTAAAAATGAAAGGCAAATCAAACGTTCAAGTGACAGAGTACCTCTTCAATGAGCTTATCCAAATGTAAAGGATTAAGGAACTCAAAATCCCCGAGGCATTTCAATTGTCAGGAAAATAGATAGCAGCCATCAATTTCGGTAGTCATAGCTATGTGAAAAAGTTGGAGGGAAGTCAAATACATTATGATTTATATATTACAAAGTAATAGAGGATATTGTTATGTATGGTTGAAATGTAATTACTTGTGTACAATTAATGTAGTATGTAAGAGACACTACTATGTGAACCTATTCCATATAGTTTGCATCCAAAAGTTCTTTAAATATTTTTTGAGACATATTCAGATCGTTCCTTGATGTGTTTATATCTGTTTTTTGTTTTAATGGATCAAGCAAGTTTTGAAAGAGTCATAGCTCATCCAATGTATTTGTGCATTCATATAGTTGTAGATGTTCAAAATACTCTCCCACTTTCTAACAAATTGGATTAACAGTGTAGGGAGAGCATGTTAAGGAAAATAATAACATTTAGTTAGTTTACGATAATTTCTTGTAACCATATTATGTAATTGTACATATCCATATTATATAACTGTACATATCCATATTAATCTTTCCATGTACATATTCATATTAATCTTTCCATGATATCAAAGTTGGCCTGGCCTCACTCCATCACTGGAGGACCCAAATGCCCAGGGATCTGTGAGTCGCATGCAAGGGAAGGCTTACCACCGTTTTCCTGTCTGTCTGCATAAACTGAGCACTGAGCGGAAGAAGATTGGCCTCGAAGGTTGTGTATGCACTGGCCAAGGGACCACGAGGGTTTCCGTATCCATTTAAAAATATGGCCGAAGTCGAAGCCGCAGCCCAAATCCATCGAGTCCAAATGAGATTTTCGATGAAAGCCCCAAGAAAGGGGGAGACACTTTTAGATATGAAAGAAGGCCCAGTACAGGCCCTGATTTAAAATATGTTAAAAGGCACGGATCTGTCATCCAAAGGAGCGCTGATGAGTGAGAGCATTCGAACCGTCCGTACGATCGTCAGTTTGTGAGGAGCCGCGAAGAAGCCTTAAGCCTGCATCCGTAAACCTTCATAAGTTATTGGCTGGTCGCCATTGGAGAAATGACAATGTGATGAATATAGGTTGGAGAAATTAGAAATCTTTATTAATTTATAAGAAATGTTTATTTTAAAGGAAGTACTAATATTTTTGGAGATAGTAAGATTTGTATTTGGCATCCATAAAGAAATAAAGTGAGTAAAGTTAAAAAATAGAAAAATGTGTGATAATGTGTTGTAGTTCTAGTAATATTTAATTCTTGGAATTGAAAATGTAAAAAATATATTGAATTTATTTAACTTAATACTAATGTAATTATTTTGTTAAAATTGGCTACTTTAACAAATGACAAGCAAAGTATGGAAATTCAAGAGGTTGAATGAGGATTATGAAGATGAAGATGGAGCTGTCATGTTACCGTAAAAGAAATGGTAAAAATGTCTAAGTTTTTTGGTCTCACATGTAACAAGTTGTTATAAACTTTGTTATAGGAAAGCTTTGTTCCCCATGTTCAGTAAGCTCTGATTGAGTCAAACCTACATAGGTCAATATGTGATCATGTAGCATGTATCTTTGGTTTCAAGCAACATGAAGTGTTGGCCATGATACATCACAACTATCCCTAGTAGTGTTGGCCATGATACATCACAACTATCCCTGGTTTCGAGCAGCATAAAGTGCTAGCCATAGGAGAGTTGATACATCAAGCTGTGGAATAAACCACTGTAGGTACGAGGGTGTTAGTAGGTGTACTTGTATCTAACTGTACATATCTGTAGTGTGTGTTGCATCAATTATTTCTATGCTTAATCTTTTCAGAGCCATCCATCGATGAAAGAGTGGTTATGCGCTAAAGTGCGAGCCACCCTTCTCATTGCAAATGCCGGCTACTACACTAGTGCCATTTCTATTCCTTTTCTTACAGCAATTTAGATAAAATCTAGTTGTTTTTTGAGAGAAACGATTTCAACAAGGGTTTTTTTGTATCAGGGTTTCAATTGGATTGATCTACTTCAATTTCGAGGTGAATTTGCAAAAGGGAAATGCAATAGGGGAATGTGCCTCTGAATCACTTCCTAACGAGCTCCTTGAATCAAAATCGCTTGAAGAAAAAATACATCGATGCACACAGAAAAAAAAACGTGACACCAATTGTCTTACTCACATAGTGCATTCATATAGTGTACTCATCAAACGAGACATTACATATATAGCTTTTGAAAAAATCCAACTAACTCCTAAATGTGTGGATCTAAAACCACTTAAAATCTAAATAGATAGAGAATCCCTAAAAAATATACAACTATATGCCAATTTCTACATTATTGTCCAACACCCGCTCTTAATGGAGAAAAGAGTTCTCTACAACACCTAATTGATTCCTAAATATTTCAAACTTTGCCTTTCCAAAAGACTTAGTGAAGTTGTCAGCCATATTTTCATTTGTATTACAATAAATTATATCAAACTCATTTGACTGCATGTTTTCCCTTATAAAATGATACAGGGTCCCAATGTGCTTTGATAGAGTTTTGATTATCACATTTGATAATCTTTGGAATTTTTTGTTTTTATTGCACATCTTCAAGAATTCACCTTAACCAAGCTAACTCACAAGTAGCATCGGACACAGATTTATATTAAGATTCAGTTGATGAATAAGAAACAATTGGTTGTTTCTTACTGCTCCACGACATGATCCCTGATCCAATGTTGAATGTATATCATGTGGTTGATTTTCTGTTATCAGTATTTCCGGCCCAATTTGAATAAGAATAACGTGTCAACTTAACATCAAACTCATTAGTGTATTTAATACAAAAATTAGTAGTCCCTTTCAGATATCTGAGTACTCTTTTTGTTGCTAATCAGTGGGTTTCATGAGGCTTCAGGATGCTCACTAAATATGCTATATCTAGTTTGGTTGTAGTGAGATAGTTTAAACTTCCCACTAACTGACAATACAGTGTACCATCTACCTCTTTTGTATGATCATAATTGTAGAGTTTAGCATTATCTTCTAAAGGAATTAACACTTCTTTACATTGATTCATATTGAACCTCTTAAGAATCTCCCTTGTATATTTGCTTTGTGTGACCAATGTCTGACCAAATTCTCTCCATATTTCAAGACCTGAGCAATAGTGCAACTCACCATGGTCTTTCATCTCAAAAACATGTGACAAATGTCTTTTAATTTCATCAATCAACTAAGATGCATTTTCTCGTATAATGAGATCATCAACATATAAGGAAACCAAATCAACATTCCCCTTTTGATCTTTACTTGATATACAGTTTAGGGTGACTCATACTTTTCATAAAACCTTTCTGATGAAAGAAAGAGTCAATCTTGGCATACCAAGATCGTGGTGCATGTTTTAGTCCATGTAAGGCTTTCTTTAAATTAAAAATAACATTTTCTTGACCCTTCTTTACAAATCCTTCTAGTTGAACAAGTTATACTTCTTCCTTTAGTTTTCCATTTAGAAAAATAGACTTAACATCTAGTTGATGAATTTTTCAACTATGTTTTGTAGCGAATGCAATCATTAATCTACTTGTGTTTAGCTTAGCTACTGGTTCAAAGGTATATTCATAATTTATTCCATCTTTATATGAATATCCTTTTGCAACCAATCAGGTTTCATATTTATCTATACTTCTAGATTTTGTTGATTGTAGCTTCATGAAACATTCTCCAGGTCGTTCTCCTTTGGATTGAGTTGAGACGATCTGTGAGAAATCCCATGTAATGGGTGTGTCATAGTGTCTTTTGTGCATGATTATTCTTCTTGTGATCTTGGTTTACTGCAACTAGCATATTGTTACTCCAGTGTTTATTTTTCAAGTTAATGCTAAAACATAAATAAACTACATATGCTTGAGCTAAGCATTAAAATTCAACATGGTATCATAGTAGTGTTCCTGAAGAAGACCATTGAAGAGTCAATGAAGGAAGGTCATAAAGGTTGCTAGACCCTTGCCGCTGGTGTAAGGAAAGGGCCGAGCGCCTGTGGTGAAGTTAAAGGTTGGCCGCAGGCCTACTATCCTTGGGAGAGCCTTGATTAGGGTATTAAAAGGAGATCGCAACATGGAGAAACCCCTCTAGGGATGTTGCAGCTAGAAGGATCCCTAAACTGCATACCTAACCATGGACTTAAGATCGAGTTTTTGTGGCAGATATGAGGCTCTGACAACAATAGATTTGAGGAAGTCCTATGGTGTTTTGAGGCAGTCTCTGTGGTGTATTTGAGGCAGCTCTATGGCAGGACTGAGGCTAGTTTCAAGCCAAATCTAAAGTGAACTCCAGACATGTTCTGAGGCTTATTCCTTAACAGAGAAAAGGGAAAATCTAATATTTTTTGAAGACCAAATTTGTGATAGTCCTCTATGAAAAATCTGTAACAGCATTGAGTGGATCTGAGATCAGTCCTTATAAAAAATTTTGAAGCAAATCCTAACACAATTTTGTGACACAATTTGGGCCTATTCTGTGGTTGTTTTTGAACAAGTAATAAGGCAGATTTCAAGGTCTTTTTTGAGGCCTATTATGTGGAATAATTAAGGCCATCTTTTAAAGAACATTTCAGAAGTCAAGGACTTCTCTTCTTGGCACAGAAATTTAGAATTTAAGGGTTGTCTACAGGAAGTATATCAGCCAAGTTCTAAATCTGAGTTTGAAGTCATTTTTTTGTTTTGAGGTAAATTTCTAAAACTTGTTTCAAGAATGATCCTTGACGTAACTTTTGAGTTTGTGCCATTAGTGCACCTTATTCAAGCTCTAGTGGACATAAAGAAGACTAGACTTGCAACTAGTGATGTGCAAGATTTCAATCCCTTGTGAGTATGTGAATCTTTGTCCTTTGTGGAAGAAAGGAAAGGAACATAGGCCACCTCAAAAGAAGTCAAGGAATGCAAGCAAGAACGATGAGGATTTTTTCTCTATATCAACTTTCTCAAGAGGACCTAAAGAAATATTGAGTATGCTTATAGACTAAGGTAAGTTTTGTACTACTTTCCTTATTTTATTTTCATCATTAATCTGTAGTAGCTTGCATTTGATAATGAAGGGTATTATCCCTAGTATGGGATCCCTCATGACCAGTGCCATTATCCCTAGTATGAGAGTCCAAATTTTCTTGGTTGGTTGTTATCCTAGTACAAGGGGCCATTTTGGTTATTATCCCTACGGGAGGCCATATTGATTATTATCCTAGTACAGGAGGCCAGATTTATTGTTTCATTATTGAAGGGCCATGATCCCTGGTACGAGAGTCCAATTCCTCTTGGTTGGTTATTATCCTAGTACAGGAGACCATTTTGGTTGTTATCCCTACGGGAGGCCATCTTGGTTATTATCCTAGTATGGGAGGCCAAATTCCTTGCTTAGCAAAGTACTGTAGAGGTAGTAGAGGACCCAAGAAGACATGGGATGTCTCTAGGATAGCAACAAAGGAAAAGGATGATGTCAAAATTCTCTCCAGGACAGATTTTTATCCTTCAAACATCAGAGGAAGTCAAACTAAGTGAGAATAAGGAAGAGACAATACTTTCTTCCCCTTCAGCAGTTCAAAGGAAGACAGTTACAGATCCAGTTGATCTAGTTGATCTCGTAGCTCCAGTTGATGTTCCCAGAGACATTGTAGTAGGCCAAAAGAGGCCAACATGGGCTTGACAAAAATATGCAGGAGGAAGAGGGACATGCAGCTCCTTGTGGTACATTCTGAGAGAGAAAGATACCACAGATATTTTTGAGCTATGTTTCAGCTATGAGCCACATCATTGATACTGAGCCTTCTTTTCATGGAGAAGTAGTAGGTCAACAAGTTTGGCAAGATGCCATGACATAAGAGTATCATTCCATCATGAGGAATGATGTGTGAGATATTGTTCCGAGACCGAAAGGGAAGTCTTTAGAGACTTCCAAGTGGATCTATAAGATCAAAAATGCAGCTGATGGAAGTGTTGGTAAGTACAAAGAAATATTTGCGGCTAGAGGATTCTCTCAAGTGGAGGGAATAGATTATGAGGATACTTGTTCTCATGTTTCCCAATATACTTCCATCCGTACGATTATTTCTCTTGCCACATCCATGGGTTAGAGAATACATCAGATGGATGTGAAGACAACCTTTCTCAATGGTGAGATTGACGAATAATTTTACATTGAGAAGCCATATGGATTCATGATACATGAGGAGTCTCATGTGTGCAAGTTGAAGAAAGCCCTGTATGGACTAAAGAAGGAACCTTATGTGTGGTATGAGAATATTGATGGATACTTGATGAGTTTGGGCTTCAGCAAGAGTGTTTATGATCCTAACCTATACTATAACATCTTTGGTGACAAGTGCTTGCTTTTGGTCCTATATGTTGATGACTTATTCCTCGCTGGTTCATAAAACCTTATTGTTGAATGCAAGAGTGCATTGGCTTCAGAATTCTAGATGAATGATCTTGGTATGATGCACTACTTCTTAGGACTAGAAGTGTGGCCAGGGACTGATGAGATTTTCCCGAGCCGAGGAAAATACACAGTGGAGATATTGAAGAAATTCAGGATGACAGACTGTAGGTCCATGCCTACACCGGTGGTAATGAATCTGAATATGATGAGCGAGATTTCTTCCGATTCAGGAGAGGTTGATCCACATATTTATAGACAACTGATTGGATCATTAATGTATCTGGTTAACACCAAACTTGATATATGCTATGCGGTGAGTGTACTCAGTCAGTTTATGAGTCAGCTGAGACAGACACACTGGATAGTAGTGAAGCATGTGTTGATATATTTACAAGGCACAATTGGTTATCGATTGAGATATGCATCTAGTGTAGACATGAGATTGCAGGGATATGCCGATGCATATTGGGCAGGGAGTGTAGTGGATCGGAAGAGCACATCTGGTTGTTGTTTTACATTGGGATATTCCATGGTTTGCTGGTGTAGTAGGAAACATACTTCTGTGGCTTTGAGTACCATAGAAGCAGAGCAAATTGCATTATGTGTGGCACTACGCGAAGCAGTGTGGCTTCGAAAGCTCCTTGCAAAATTATTTGGACATGAGATGGATTCCACCGTTATCTATTGCGATAACTAGAGCTATGTGAAGATCTAAGAGAATCTTGCGTTTCACGATAAATTGAAACACATTAAGACTAAATACCATTACATCAGAGATATGGTGCAGAGGAAAGTAGTGCATGTACAATACCTGTATACACACGAGAAAGTTGCAAATGTATTCACCAAACCACTTTCCAAGATGAAGTTTGAGTACTTTTGTGAGAGACTTGGCCTGATGGAGAATTCCTCCCTAGATGAGAGGGAGTGTTGTTGATTGTAGCTTCATGAGACATTCTCCAAGTCGTTCTCCTCTGGAATGAGTTGAGATGATCTGTGAGAAAGCCCATGTTATGGGTGTGTCATACTCCTTTGGACTAAGTTGAGATGACGTCTGTGGTCTCTTGTCGTTCTCCTCTCTAATGAGTTGAGATGACTTGAGATGGTCTCATGACGGACTCCTATGGACTTAGTTGATTCGACTTGAGATGGTTATCCAGATGGTACTCCTATGGACTTAGCTGAGTTGATTTGTTGAGAGTGATGTCCCTGTGGCTGGGCACAGGTGGACGTGTCCCTAGTGGCATATCACTAGAGTATGTGTGAGATCCCTTGCTATATTGTCAAAGAGTAAGACTTTGGTAAAACCCTAATTTGTGTTGTAAATGGTACAATTCGACCTCACCATGTAAATATACTTAATATTGTGCAAAGATTAATTATAGTATTTAGTTGTCAAGTTGGCCCTATTGTGACAAGTGACATGTCTATTCATTGAGTTAATTCTTGTATATATTAGAGAGATAGATCCCTATTGTGGATCATCTCACTCACACACACTCAATGCATGGTCTGAAATTGGAGAGTTGTAATTTAGGGCACACTTCTCTTAGGCACCATCTTTCTCAGTCATGGAGCACCCTCTTGTGTGCTCTATGTGGAGGATCTTCTCTTGGAAGTATAGCAAAGGATTTCTAGGTTTTTCCCTTGATTGAGAAGGGTTTTCCCAGGATAATTTCTAGTGTCTTTTGTGCATGGTTATTCTTTTTGTGATCTTGGTTTACTGCAGCTAGTGTATTGTTGTTGCAGTGTTTATGGTTCAAGTTAATTCTAAAACATAAATAAACTACATGTGCTTGAGCTAAGCATAAAAAAATCAACACCATCAACATTGAATTTAAGTTTGTCCAACCATTTGGATCCTATAGGAACTTTATTTTTGGGAAATTTTGTTAATTCCCAAGTATCATTTTTCATTATGGAAACATACTCTTCCTTCATTGCATCCCTCCATTCTTTATAATCATTAGCTTGTTTAAAATTCAAAGGTTAAATTTTAACATTCATTACTTTAGTCATCAAAGCATAGTCTTTATACCTTTTAGGTAGATGATTTTGGCGTGGTGACCTCCTTGGTGCTTCACTGCTTTCATTTCTTCTGCTGCTTTGTGTTGAATCTTCTCCTCCTCTTGGTGTACTTTTTCTACTTGTAGTGTCCATATCGTTGATTTATTCATCCTATTTTTTTTGTCGTTTTGATTCTTATTTGACATTTTCATCATGCTCATAAGGAATATTCCATGCATTATAACTATCCCCTTAGGGCCTTCATCTGCATGCTCATGAAATGACACATATCTACTTGCAAAAAATTTATGTGGGTAAGGATCAAACATCTTATATGCTTTGTGATCAGAACATTAATGAATAAAAATGCACTTTATTTCTTTTGCATCTAGTTTTGTCCTATCCTCTTTAGGAACATGAGAAAAAGCTTTTCTTCCAAATATTCTTAAATGGATTACTGGTGGTTTATGAATATAAAGAGATTCAAAAGGAGTTTTATGGTATATACTTTTAGTTGGACTTCCATTTTTCAAATAAACAACACACAGTCTTCTCCACGTAGCAAACACAATGGCGAATTCAAAAAAAAAATACTGGATCCAAACTATAAGCAAAGAAGTTAGTGTGTCAGCAATGGACCAATGAGGAATTAAAGATAAAATACAATGATTGCAGGTTTTTGAAGTCTAGTGACTCAATCATACAAATATTTATTGAATTGAACTTCACTTTAGACATTTTACTTCAATTGTTCGTTGTGGTTACATGATTCTTAATATTTGATTATGATTGCATCTATGACATGTAGGTCTGATTTAGTCTCTTGGAAATTGCACGATCTGTCCATGATGTACGCTTATTTGTCGTCCACACACTAGACATTCGATTCTTATTTCTCACATCGAATAATGAGTAGTTCTATTGAGAATGGCGATGAGCAGGCTCACGTGCTGATACTTATCACAAGCGGCAGCTAAAGTAATAAAAAAAATGCCTGTAGATCACTATTTTTCCACAAAAAAAAAACACACAACACCACACTTTGCTCTGATACCAAATTAACATAAATCACAAATACATCGATGCACATAGAAACATGAGACCATGTATCTCACTCATACACTGTTGGAAATAATAAGAGGGGGGGTAAATTGATATTACCATTTTAAACAACTAGCAATTACTTTGTTATTTTATTAACCACCACAATAGATCAACAATGGACTTGTATTTAAAATCAATTTTTTAAATATAATTAATAGGAATTACAAGGTTCTATAAAGAATAATCTGAGATGGTGAAGGACACCAATCCTCTTTAGAGCACCAACTCTTGGAGACACAAATCCCCTTCTTCAGGGAAAAAACCCTACGAAGCACCAACTCCCTTGTTTTTAGGGCACCAACCCTAGGTAGCACCAATGCCCATGTCTTTAGGGAACCAACCCTAGGAAGCACCAACTCCATTATTTTCACATTTTACTTAGTAAAGGATATGAATCCTTCCTTTCTCCTCCCTTCCACCCTCACTGCATAAGTATCGTCAATTCTTCTTCTTGGACTCTGCTTCTGTTTTTTATCTTATGATCTAGACTACAGAGACACTTTCTTCTTCACCTTTCTTTATTTCTTATATAGTTTTTCAATTGGTGTGCGATATTAACCATTGTGTCCCTTTGTTTGAACCATTGCACCTCTTCATTTAAATTAATAATAATAATTTTTTTTTCCTCCATTATTATTCATACATTATCACGAAAGCTTTTCAATTTAGTGAGACGGATTTTCTTAAGTCGATCACAGGTATAAATTGATTTATTTTAACTCGATCCCATGCCTCTTTATTTCATTCTCAATTTAAATTGATTGATCTAATCTTTTTTATTAGCTCTCTAATGCATTGCATGTATTGGATTACTTAAGATAAATCAGGACAAAGTCCAGATCCTATTTGGTTCAACATTCCTTCTTGACTGAGATAAAATTATTACTCTGTGTTTAATTTTCCACAGAAACACTTTGGGACCTCAATTACATATGACTATAGGAGGTGGCTAGGCGTTAAAACAAACATGTGCTTAATCACTTATCATGATCAACGGTCTCATTTTAATTTGGATGTTGAGATGGATGTATGTCATTTACTTCGGAACTTTAGAGATTCAGGACTCTAGTATATTTGAACTCTGAAGTAGTTCAATCCCTCTTGAGGTTTACCTACCAAATAAGTCACAAATATGTGATGGCCACTTGTTTTCAGTTGTTAGTACTCATTACGCTATCCTTCAACTAGACTCGATCGAACGATCAAGAAAGATTCTTGAGGATCTTAGATCAGTGACCAAACGTTAATTCGTGACTTCGACCTTAGATGCTTCGGGTAGTTTTTCTTGTAGGAGAAGTTCGACATCCCCGAGGGAAATAATCTCAGAGTGACGTGGTATGCTGAGGACTCTTAATGTGTGCTCAACATGTCACCCTGATTTGTGACTTTTACATTCCTTATGTGCCACATCGACCTTGACACTTGTCACCATTTGATTGGGCCATATGTCATCTATTTTTCACATGGTTCTGTTGATGTGGGCCTACTTATGTGTCACATGTCTACCTCCTGGATATAAATATCGTAGATTTATATGAAGTTCCTTCCTGATATACAGTTGACCTTATTTTGTGACTTCAATATCCTTCCTATATTGCTCCATTTATCGTCGAAGTGACGAATAGATATACCATCGTAGATTTTAAACTGTCTTTATTTGATGGACTTTGTTTATTCCAGAACTCCGGGGTTCAGGAGTTCCTGGATGATTTGAGTTGTTTATCATCGGAGTAGGTCAAGGAAGGATTTGAACACCTTATTCCTCAGTTGGATCTGACGGGTTCAATATTTTCACTCCAGATCAATGGTTGATGGGATTCATGTTCTTCCTCTGATCCAACAATCGACGAGAGTTCTCGACTTCGAGGCTTCGGCCTTCTGGTAAACTTACCTGTTTTAGACTCCTTTTCACCAGAGTGGTCAGTACCGGAGTTGAACACCTTCTTTCCTTTAGTGTGATATGACGGTTCAAAATTTCCATTTCAGATCAAATCTTGATCCAACTGTTGGGAAACCATCCAAAGCTCCTTCCTTGCCTCCAGTAATCGTCGAAGTGGAAAAGTGTCGAAGTAATTTATACACTACTTGATCCAACAGTCCATAATGTTAATATAATAGTTTAGATTTAATCCTTCCCAACATCTAACTTCATGTCGATCTAATGATCCTGGATTTTCCCAAACTAAGAATGAACGACTCCTGTAACTTGATCCTTTACAAAAGGATTTCTTCACTCATAGAACTTTGCCTCCTGTGTTACTTCAATTGCGCCATCTCTTCTGAGCTTCGATCAACATTCTTAATTCTGATATTTGTGTAAATGTGCTCCTTTATGCATTGTCTTTATCCAATTAGAAGGATATCTCTTCTGATCTTTAAGTTTATACAAGATTCCTCTTCACCTTGCGCTATATCTTCTATGCAACCTACCACATTATCTCTCCTGAGCTTTAGAATCTCAACGACATATAATTAAAATACCATAATACCATATTGAAATTCTTGACATCAATGCCAATAGAATAATACCATGTCCAATCATATTGATCATATTGGCCTTCTTTGACATCAATCCCAACACCATAATTCCATGTCCAACATTCTCCCCCTTTGGCATTGATGGCAACAAAGTAAAACCTCTTTTTCATTCTTAAGTGGATTTTACTAATCATTCTCCCCCTTTAATAGCAATGACAAAAAGGGATGTTTCTTCGCTCCCCCTATGGCGAAGCTCCCCCTATCCATGCACCCCTTTTATTTTGATGTGAATTTTATGTTTTTAATGAGGTATGTGAATTACTCCCAATTTATGTCGAAGATTTTCAAAAGTACTTCTGGGCAAAGGTTTTGTGAACATGTCTGCAATTTGTTCTTTAGTATCCACATACACTATTTTAACCACTTTTTAAGTAACCAGATCTCTTAAGAAATGGTATTTAATTGGGATGTGTTTGGTTTTAGAATGCATTACTGGATTTTTAGAGATACTTATGGCACTAGTTTTATCAAAATTAATAGTAATGGGATCATCATATCTTATTTGTAAATCTTCTAGCATTTGCTTCATCCAAAGAACTTGTGTGCAACAGGATGCAACACCAATGTATCTTGACTTTGATGTGGATAGTGATAGGGATGTTTGTTTCTTACTTAGGCATGCTACCAGACATTTTCCTACAAATAATTCTCCTCCACTGGTGCTTTTCCTATCATCTATACTACTATTCCAATCTGCATCAGTGTATGCATTTAATGTAAAAATATTTTCTTTTGAATACCATAATCCAAATTCTAAGGTCCCTTTAAGATATTTGAATATTCTTTTTACTGCTTTTAGATGAGTTTCCTTAGGTGCAGATTGAAATATTCCCACTAGTCATACAACCTGCATGATGTCATGTCTAGTTGTTGTTGATTAGAGAAAAATTTCGATCATTGATCTGTACATAGTTTGATCTACTTTTGGTGAATCATTATCTAGGCTTAGTTTACATCCAATGACCATGGGAGTATTTACTGGTTTACTTTCTTCCATTTGGAATTTCTTCAACATTTCTTTGATATTTTTGGTTTGGGAAATAAATATTCATTTTTCTAATTGAGTGACTTGTAAACCTAAGAAGAAGGACAATTCTCCCAACATAGACATTTCAAACTCTTCTTGCATTTCAGTAGAAAATTTTCTGCTCATTATAGTAATATTGCTCCCAAATATAATATCATCGACATATACTACCACAACAAAAATATTTTGATCTTCAATTTTTATATATAAGTTGTTTTTAGTAGCCCCTCTCTTATATCATTTTTTTTGTAGGTACTGATCTAACCTTGAAAACCATGCTCTTGGGGATTTCGTAAGACCATATAAAGATTTCTTTAGCTTGCACACATAGTCTTGATTTTCTGTTAGCATGAATCCTTCTTGTTGTTCAATATAGACTTCTTCTTCTAGAGTTCCATTCAGAAATCATGACTTGACATCCATCTGATAAATCTTGAAATTATTGAAACATGCAAATGCCAAGAACATCCTAATGACTTCTAGTCTTGCTACTGGAGAAAAAATTTCTTCCAAATCAATACCTTATACTTGAGCATATCCTTTGAAAACTAATCTAGATTTGTTCTATATAATCTCCCCATTTTCATTTAGTTTGTTCTTGAATATCCACTTAGTTCCTACCACATTCTTGTCCTTAGGTCTTGGAACTAATTTCCAAGTCGGGTTCCTCTCTATCTAGTCAAGTTCTTCATTCATTACCTTTGTCCAGTTTTTCATTTTGCTAGATTCTTTAAATGATTTAGGTTATATCATAAACAACATTGCATGTTCTGAGTCAAATGTGAGTTTCCTTCTTGTTTCTACTCCTACATTTTTATTTCCAATGATCTGACTCTCAGGATGATTCTTTTGAACTCTTTTTGATGGAGCTTTAGGAAAGGGCATTTCTTCATTGTCTTCATCAGTATACGTTCTGTTTTTCTGTGTTTCATTATCATCTTCTTTCTGATATTCTACATCATCATATTCTTGTTGAGATTTTTTAATCAATTTTTGATATGTCTTGGGATATGCTCTTCTTTAGTTTTAGATCATCTATCTTTATTAACACTTTTCACTATCTTTAGTAGTATAATATTATAACATCTGTATGATTTCTTATTAGGCGAATACCTAAAAATATGGCTTCATCAGATCTTGGATCAAACTTCCCTAAATTATATTCCTCATTCTTAATGTAACATTTACTTCAAAATATTCTAAAGTGTTTTACGGATGCTAGCCTGCCAAACCATAGTTCATAAGGATTTTTGTCATGGTTGGGTCTCAACTGAGCTCAATTAAGTATGTAGACTGTTGTGTAGATTGCATCTCTTCATAATTTATCTAGAATCTTGGCTTCATTTAACATGGTTCTTGCAACTTCTTGAACTGTTTTGTTTTTCCTTTCTACCAATCCATTCTGTTGAGGAGTTGTGGGAGCTGAAAACTGTGTTTTGATACCATGATTTTCACATAATTGAATGAACTCTCTAGAGGCGAATTATCTTCCATTGTCTAATATCAGACATTTAATTTTTGGATCTGTTTCATTCTCTACAAGAGCTTTGTATGTCTTAAACTTCTCAAAGGCTTCTCATTTTTCTTTTAGAAAGTATAACTAGGTCATTCTTGCGTAATCATCAATGATCAACATAAAATAATGTTCACCATAAGTACTTTTAGTTCTGGTAGGTATACATAGATCTGTGTGAACAAGCTCTAATGGTTTTGTTGTGTAATTCTCTTTTGTTTTGAACCTAACTCTTGTTTGCTTCCCTATTTGACAATGTTTACAAGTAGAATCTAAAGGCTTAATAACTTTTGGTAGATCCCTTATTGCCTCCGTTTTGTTGGATTTGATTAATTTGTCAAAGTTTAAATGCCCCAAACTTCTATGCCATAGTCAACTTTCATCTTCTTGACTTAAACAACATTTTTCTCCTTCATCTATATTAAGGATGTACACATTGCTAGATGTTCTTGGTGCAACTGCTACTAGCTTCCTAGTATCATTTTTTCTGATCTCACATTTCTGAGAACCAAAGTTAAGTATGTGACCTTGATCTTATGTCTAACTTACACTTAGGTAATTATACTTGAGATTTTCTACCAGAAGTACATCTTCCAATTTGGTTTTTTTATTTCCTAAACTGACAATGCCTTTTCCCAATATTTTGGCTGACATATTATCTGCAAAGATTACTTTTCTTTTTCCTTTCTTTTTTAACTTGAGAAATTTTATTTGATCTCCAGTAATATGTTTGGAACATCCATTGTATATATACCAATGACATCCTTGGTTTCTCACATATAGGGCTACATTGCACTCTGTTTGCTTTTTCTTTCATACTTTTTTATTATTGGGAATATTTATCCTTTGGCCATATTTTGACAATTTACATTCACTAGCTTTATGAACATAGTTGTTGCATTTATAACATTCAACATTGTATCCTTGTAAGGGGGAGAAAGAGTTATCATTTCTTATTTTTGCATTATCCTTATTATTTTCATATCTTTGAACAATTCTTGGATTGTACTTTCTATAAGCTTTACTATGTATTGATTTATGTCCAATTTTTTTGCAGTAGCAGCAATAACCAAGGAAGATATATTGATTTATGTTAGAGGGATTCCTTCTGATGATTTTATTCTTCTTGTCATCTTTTTCTTTAGTAGGAAGTGTAAATTTTTGTTTATTTGGGATAATTTTCAATGGTATTGTTCTTGTCTTATTTTTGTTTCCTCTTATGGGATTCTTAAGAACATCTACATAGTTGATTTTGTCATTTTCTTGTTTTGTAGAGGGATCATATCCTAGCCCTGTCTTATTATTTGATGATCTCTGACTGTTAAGAATGTTATTCAGGATTTTTGAGCTTTTTTCAAACTTACACTGAATATCTTCTTTTTCCAGTTTCCCTTTTAGTTGAACTATTTCATCCTCCACTATCTTACATATTTGTTGTTTTTCATTGAGTTCTTTATTCAATATTTCTTCTTTTCTTTTGTTTTCTTGGAGTTGAGTTTTTAACTTAATAATCGATTGTTCTGACTCACTAATGGTTTTGGAAGCCTCCTTTACTCTTGATTTAGTAGCTTCTTCAATATCTAGAAGTTGTTCCCTTAGTAAATTGTTTTTATTTTTAGATTTTCTTAGTTCTTCAATTGCATGAATGAATTCTTCCTCGAGGGTCACTTATTCTTCATCTTTCGAATGATTATTATCTTGATTTTTCATTCCCATAAATAGAATCTCTGACTTCTCTTCTTCACTTTCTTCAGATGAGCTACTGTCTTCTTGGGTAAAGAAAGTTTTCTTCTTCTTGTAGAACTTCCTTTTATCTTTGGTTTTGATTTTCTTATAATATTTGATGGTTATTTCATCATCAATTTACTCCTTCTTAGGATAGGGAAATTTATTGGCAAAGTGTCCAATTTTTCCATAGTTGAAACATATTAGAGAAATCTTTCATTTGTATTTCCCAGTCCCTTTCTTGAGTTTCTTCATGAAGTTGGCAATTTCTTCATCAAATATATCTGATAACTCATCATTGGAATTTTCCCCCTGCCTCATATTTGTTTTAGATGATTTAAAGGTTGTTTCTCCTTTTGATGGTTTTTCGCTCCCTGTTCTCATCTCATATGATGTAAAAATTACATAGAGTTGATCTACTATGAGCTTTTCAAGTTCTAGTCTATCTTCAATTGTGGAAATCCTGGCATAATATCTAATAGGTAATGAACTTAAGATCTTTTGTACAATAGTTTTATCGGTAATTTCTTCTCCTGCTACTCTGATTGAGTTAACTACCTCATCTACCCTACGAAAGTATTCAACAATGTTCTCTTCTTCTTTCATCTTCAAATATTCAAACTGAGCTCTATAGGTTTGTATCTTGGCTTCCTTGACTGTGTTATATCCTTCATACACAACCTCCAATTTCTCATATATCTCCTTAGATGACTTATAATGCATTACCTTCACACATATATAATTTGTTAATCCTCCTAGAATGGCATTAACTGCTCTTGAGTTGTCATTGCAAATCTTATTTCCTACAATATTTGTGGGTGGAGTGGCTAGTGCAGTGTAACCATCTACAATAGATTTCCAAACATCAAAACCAAGAGCCAAAAGGTATATTTTCATTCTTATTTTCCAGAGAGCATAACCACCTCTGTTAAAAAATGATTCTTTGTTGGAAGACATTCCCTCTTGGATCCATTTCTTTCAGGATCTACCTTCCAGTTATTAGAATGTGCTGAAGGAACTCGCTCTGGTACCAATTGTTGGAAATACTGAGAGGGGTGATGAATCCGTATTACCTTTTTAAACAATTAGAAATTACTTTTTTATTTTATTAATCACCACACTAGATCAATAATGGACTTGTATTTAAAACCAATTATATAAATATA
>JASDQU010107653.1:47087-59212 GCA_032191745.1 Picea mariana | reverse complement strand
GGAAGCACCAAATCCCTTATTTTCACACTTTACTTATTAAAGGATATGAATCCTTCCTTGCTCCTCCGTTCCACCCTCACTGCATAAGCATCATCAGTTCTTCTTCTTGGACTCTGCTTCTAGTTTTGATCTTCTGATATGGACAACAAAGACACTTTCTTCTTCACCTTTCTTTCTTACTTTTATAGTTTTCCAATTGGTGTGAGATATCAAGCATCATGTCCCTTTTTTTGAACCATTGCACCTATTCATTTAAATTAACAATAATAAAGTTTGTTTTTCCTCCATTATTATTCATATATTATCGCAAAAGCTTTTCAATTTAGTGAGAGGTATTTTCTTAAGTCAATCACATGTATGGATCGATTTCTTTTAACTCAATCCCATGCCTCTTTATTTCATTCTCAATTTAATTTGATCATATCTAATATTTTTGATTAGCTATTTAATGCATTGCATGTATTGGATTACTTAAGATAAATCAAGACAAAGTCCAAATCCTATCTGGTTCAATGTTCCTTCATGGACGAGGTAAAATTCTTACTATGTGTGTTAAATTTTGCATAGAAACACTTTGGGACCTCTATTCCATATGACCACAGGCGGTGGCTAGGAGTTAAACTAAACATGTGCTCAATCACTTATCATGATCAATGGTTGCATTTTAATTTTGACGTTGAGATGCAAATATGTCATTTACTCTAGAACTTTGGAGATTTGGGACTCTGGGATATTCAAACTCTGATATAGTTCAATCCCTATGGAGGTTTACCTACCTAATAAGTCACAAATCTGCGATGATCACTTGTAGTTAGTTGCTAGTACTCCTTATGATATCCTTCCATTAGACTCAATCGAACGGCCGAGAAAGATTCTTGAGGATCTTAGATAAGCGGCCAAAAGTTAATTTTTGACTTCAACCTTCAGCCCTTCGGGTAGTTTTGCTTGTAGGAGAAGTTGGAAATCCCCGAAGGCAGTAATCTCGGAGTGACATGGTATGCTGAAGTCACCTATGATGACATGGACTCTTAATGTGTGTGCTGCATGTCACCCTGATTTGTGACTTTTATAGTCCTTATGTGCCACATTGACCTTGACACTTGCCACCATTTGATTGGGCCATATGTCATCTATTGCTAACATGGTTCTACTAAGAGGGGCCTACTTATGTGTGATGGGTCTACCTCCTGGATCTAACAATTGCATATTTATCTAAAGTTTCTTCCTGATCAATGGTTGACGTTATTTTGTGACTTCATGATTCTTCCTATATTCCTCCTTTGATCGTCAAAGTGTTGAATAGATCTACTATTGTATATTTTCAACTGTCTTGATCCGATGACCTTTGTTTATTCTGGAACTCTAGGGTTCGGGAGTTCTTGGTTTATCTGAGTTGTTTATCATCGGAGTAGGTCAAGGCTATAGTTGACCACCTTCTTCCTTAGTGCGATCTGATGGTTTCAATATTTCACTCTATATCAACGGTTGACGGGATTTTCGTTTCATCCTTTGATCCGATAGTCGATGAGAGTTCACAACTTCGAGGCTTCGACCTTCTAGTAAACTTACCTATTTCAGACTCCTTTTCATTGGAGTGGTCAACGCCAGATTTGACCACCTTCTTTCCTTTAGTATGATATGATGGTTCATCATTTCCATTCCATATCGAATCTTGATCCAATGGCTGGGAAACCATCTGAAGCTCCTTCCTTGTCTCTAGTAATCGTTGAAGTGGAAAAGTGGCGAAGTGTCGAAGTGATTTATTTGCTACTTGATCCAATGGTCCATAATGCTAATTTAACTGTTGATATTTAATCCTTCCCAACCTCTCACTTCACCTCGAACTAACGATGTTGGATTGTCCTCAACTAAGAATGAACAACTCATGTAACTCAATCCTTTACAAAAAGATTTATTCACTCACAAAACTCTATCTCCTATGTTACTTCAACTACACCATCTCTTATGAGCTTAGATTAAGATTCTTCTTTCTGATATTTTTGTAAATGTGCTCCTTTATGCACTGTCTTTATCCAATCAGATGGATATCTCTTCTGAGATTTAGGTTTATACAAGATTCCTTTGCACCTTGTGCTATGTCTTCTGCACAACCTACTATGTTATCTCTTTTGAGCTTTAGAATTTGAAAGACGTATAATGAAAATACCATAATACCATATTGAAATTATTGGCATCAATGCTAACAACATAATACCATGTCCAATCATTGATCATATTGGACTTATTTGACATCAATGCCAACACCATAATGCCATGTCCAACATACAATGCATTCATCAAATGAGGCATTACATATATATCTTTTGAAACAATCCAACTAACTCCTAAATATGTGGATCTGAAACCACTTAAATTCTAAAGAGATAGAGAATCCTTGAAAAATATACAAATATATGCTATTTTCTACATAAGTCTCTAATAGAAGGATTCATCCTTTTAGTGGCTAGAGAGGTCAGCTAATATTTATCTTGATCTCCCTTATTTCATTTTTCCTCCATGCCATTATTCTTCTTCTGTGAAGAGGATAAATTGGGTTTGACAGAGATTATGTTGGGGTCGTTCGAATGCGTCTCCACTCTCAAGGCTGCCAACATTGGGGATTATGATCTGTGAGCATTCATCTTCATATATGAGCATTCATATATATTTTCATATTGATTTGGGAGTATGGAAGAGGATATTATCTCCACACTAACTTGGTCCATGGCTATGTCGACTGACAAACTACCACTAGGATCATGATATATGATGTGTAAGAAAAGTATAAAGGGTAATGGATAATTTATGGTTTTGGCAATGGAATGATTGATTCATGGTTTTACATGCTACATATTCAAAGGGGCCAACTAATCAACGCTTCTCTAAATTGAGATCTTTTTAAGTCTTCTCCTTTTAATTTGAAGCTGCTATACATTTTGAGAATCCCCTACCTCTCTCTCTTGAGCCTTTTCTCACACATTTCACATGAATAATGAGATTGTTGTAGGGAGGAAATTGTGCACAAATATTAGGGTTTGTTGATTTGTTTAATAAAAAATCGATGGATATGAAATAGTACTGAGTTTTTCTGAGTAAATTTTGATACAAATTGCTACGAGAGAGAGGAAGAGATAAGTAACATCAGAAGAGATTGAAATCTTACGAGGAGGAGTTTTTATGGTGATAGCTATGGAGTGTAGAATCTTGTTGCAGCAGTTTCGGGTAGAAGAGTTTCTTCATCCTGTGCTAAGCAGTAAGAACTCCTTATTTACATAACGATACTAATACTACGAATTAGTGTGCATCGATAATTTTCATCGCTCCATATGATGATAGGTACATCTCAATTGCATTGTTTTGTATGTTTATTTTGTTAATACATGTTTTGTGAACTATTTTTTCCAATAAAAAATGGATTGGTACAATAATTATTATGCGAAATGGTCTAGTGGTGATTATGTGCCTCCTATATTCTCTTGTAAAAATTATTATTTTTGGGCCATTAAGATGAGAACCAGATTACATATAGATGATTTATAGGATACTTTGTTGAAAGAGTTTGAAGAACCTTCAAATCAGGAAGCCTATGAATCCATGACTCAATATCAGAAGGATCATCTCATAACAAATAAGAGGAATGATGCAACAACATTGTTTCTCATTCAAAAAGGCTTGGATGACAACATTATTAATAAAATTGCAAAATAAATTAGGTCCAAAGAATATTGGGATATTCTGGAGATGGCATATAGTGAAAGGGGGAGCAACATTGATCATCATCAAGGTAAGTCACAAAACATTGCAATTATTGATGGAGTGATTGTTGTAACAAAATAAGTAGAGGAATCAGACATTGCCGAAATAATTGGAGATTTTTTTGAATATTCTACTGAAGCAGAAGAATATAAAAAAGACATGGAGACTGTAGTTGTCTAGAACATTGCAAAGAAATTTGTTGAATAATTTGTGAAAGAAAAAGGAGACTATGTATGAGATGCAAAGCATGAGCATGGTAAATAAAGTGAATCCCAATGTGTAGATACACATGTGGATGATGAAATTGAAGTTGAAAGTGAAAGTAAAATTGCGTTCATAACAGTAGAAAAATGTGAGAACAATATAGCAATAAAAGTTGTTGAAGACATGAATGAGGATATAAAAAATGTTGAATTTTTATGATGAATTAGCATTTTTTTATGAATTCCTAGCAAATCCCAAGTATGAAAGTGATTATGGAAAAGATACCATAATTGCAGCAGATGAAAGAACATAAAAAATGAAAGAAACCATTCGAGGTGTTCAAGTTGTTGTGGCATTAGAAGAAAAGATGAAAGAAAATTAATATGTTCTTGATATTACAAAGTTTGAAAGAAGTGTTCAATTAGCAGCTAAAGTACAAGAAGAACTAGATGAACAAGACAAAGAACATGAAGAAACATTGAAGAAGATGATCAAGTTGAAGAAGAAGAAAATGTATAGAAAATATAAAATTTGGAGCAAAATAAATAAAAAGAGCATAGGACAAGCTGCACCAACATGAAAAAGAATGTAAAGATTTTTTTTTGAGTTGATCTCAAGTTTTGTAAGCCTAGTTGATACTTATACCAACAATCCATTATGTTATGAATTTTGTAAGCCCATAAAGGCATTGTTGACTATAAAATTTGTAATGGTTAGTTAGCAATCGTAATTAATGGGGAGTGTTGAAATGTAACTACTCTAAAAATTAGTGTGGTAGGTAAGAGACACTCTATAAAGCCGACAAATTTGACTTTGTGAACCTATTCTAGAGATTTCGCATCTAGATATTTACTCTGAAGTTATCTAGATATTTCTCAAGGGATGTCTAGATCCTTCCTTGATGTATTTTTATCTTCTTTTGGTTTCAATGATCAAACAAGTTTTCAGAGAGTCGTAGCTCATCTGATTTAATCATTCTTGTGTGCTTCTGCATTCATACAATAGTAGTTGTAGAGAATACTCTACCCCCTTTCTAACATTTCTTTGTGTCTTGATATCCATGCCATTTTCAAGTGAAGCTCCAACTACTCAAACTGCACTTTGAAAAGGGATGGATTCACTACTAGAAAGTTGGAAAGTAAAAAATTACTAGTGAACAGTTAGGAAGAAAAAATTATTTATGTTTGTATCGTAAGAACAAACAAGTATGAAGATATGTGGCTTCATGTGTTCATAACAAATCAATTTTCTCAGATTGCCACTGTGGTTCACCTTCCCAACATTCTAGGAAAAGCTCTACATCATGGAAAGCAATAAAGTGTTTTAACTTTGACATTATGCATTGAGTATTAATATAATAATACAGGTTGTACAATCTTAGAGATAAATATTTAGTTTTGAAATATTTTTTTTTAATTTTGATATTATATATTGAATGATAATAAACTAAACAATGTTGTATAAATTTAAGTATTCATAATTAATTTTGAAAACTTTGAAGTAATTCAAATCCAATAATGTATATCTTAAACTATAAAACATTTAGAGCTTTTCTACATGAGACATGCCTTAATTTTTTTAAGGTGATGAAACCTTGTAATTATGTTGAAAACAAACCTTTCACGATTCGACAAGACGCCTCTTCATATCTTGCGATGGTTCAACTCCCGAAGGCCCGTGACACTGTGGCAGTTCTTACTTGGTTTCTTGGAAACACCAAGAATACTTCGTCCGGACTACACCTCTTCACCTAGAGCATACCTATAGTCTATTCGAAGATACAAACGAGTCACACTCCTACTCTAGTGAAACTCTTGTATACTTAGACAATCTTATTAACAGATTAACACTTATTGATCTAAGCATACATCCAAGAACATGAGAAACTAAGATAAAATTTGTGAAAAGAAGAAGATACATACATAGAAATAGTGCAGGCGATAAAAACCATGTCTAACACCCAACTAAGTCTTTCTATTGTGAAACAGTTACAATATGAGCACTACTGGCTAGGTTTACAACTTGGGAAGAGTAACACGAATTGCCTCACCTCACTAAGACACTCATGAACATATTATTCACACAAATACTCTATGTCGTAACTACTTCTGCAGCCTCCAATGGTGCGTCCCAAATGTGCAACCAACCGTAGAATTGTTTTTCCTTCTTTGCTGCAAACTTTACCAAGTTAACATAGACCTTGGTTTTGCTTCACACATGCCTCCAACAAACCTTTGTTTCTATACTTCCCTAAAATATCCTAGTGTGTCCCACCCTTGGCTATTTCTATTCCATCTTCACAACACTTCCCTGGTTCTTCCTTTCCTAAAAACTTTCCCTCATACTTTCCCTCTTGTTCTTTTTCTCCAAAAACTTGCCTTCCTTGATTGTGCACCCTTATGCTCTTATAGATACTCCAAGGGCCACCAATGTGAAACATCATGTCCTTTGGGTCTATCACAACCCTTCATGAACCATCACACTTAAACGCCTCGTCACACCCCTTCGTGGACCCAGTGTGCCAAAATAGTCCCATGCACCCATCAATCATCGTGTCTCTTGGACCGATGCACCCCATCCTTGGGTGCATGCCCCTTTCTTTGTACTCTTAATTATGTCTATTATAGTGACTCCTTGTGGGTGTGTCGATGGGGTCATCCAACATGTTTGGTGCACCCATTTTTCCAAGGGCAGACGGGTCAACTCCTTGGGTATGCTTCCAAGTTTCCTCGTGCTAGCCCAAATGAAACAAAAGTATCCATCAATCATTCTAAGGAAATTAAAGTGTGTGATCCATTAGTTTCACATGTCACCATCGTGTAACCAAGGTGCTCCTACTCACAACCATACATCTTCATTCGCGCAAATTATTCCATTCCCCTTGTGTTCTCTTTCCTGACTCATCCCCAAGTTTACCCAAAGAGTGCACGTACTCGATGGGTGTCATGGGAAACCTTACATCGTCTCCCACTCCTATTTGTTTCCATCCCCAGAAACATCCATCAATATCCATTTTGCCTCTACCCCAATCTCCCTATCTCATCACCATCAACGAATATTGTCTCTTCAACTATTGTCATTAAGAAAACTTCCCTTAGGAAGTTACACAAGTCTATGAAGTATTGTGCCTCACTAAATTACTACGGCTTCCATACTTAAGTATTCTTGGTCATTATTCCATGCATTGGATCCCCTTGTGACTTCGATTGATTGGGTAGCTAGTCAAATCGACACACCTCTGTCTCAAGAAATCACATCTTCTTATTCAAATGCCCTTTTATGTCTGCAAACTTATCACATCCGCAACTGCTCATTGCCTCCAAAATGTCAAGTTACCCAACTACATTCTGAACAAAATTCACAAGGCACTTCCTTCAAGGCACCCTATTAGTCTCACTTCCTCCCTCTGAGACAATGAGACAATGTGTTGCGATTTAGTTTGAAGGTGGAGGGGGATGGCTAGTTGGGCCATCTCCCTCATCTCCAATCTATCCCAAAGAGATTGGTGGATATTCATCATACGTCTACGTTATGTACATAAGCAGAGGTACACTTGAACCATTTTTTCCCTCGCACTCCTCCATGAGTCATTCTAACTTAGGGTCATATGACCATTCACCATGTTTAATTTCACTAGAGGAGGAATCAACCTCTTCCTTGGTTTCCTTCCACCAAGGTTGTTGGGTCTCCCTCACATCCTCTTAGTCCATATATGGTTTTCCCTCGTATTCAACAAACTACCTCGACATCCTCATCTATGTGAATTCCTCTGATATTCACAGCGACTCATCAACCTTCAAACAAAAATCAACCCAACCATCCACTGTCTTAGCCAGATCTCCAACTATCTATTCAATATCAGCATTCCTTCATTCCACTGACACAAGATTCCTTTCATCCTTTGCATTACACTATCCAACCATCACCCCACATTGTCCAAGTTTGTCCCCACAAGGTTGTTTATTCTAGATGTCCACAACAACCATCTGCAATGAGGACATATGCGCATTCCGTCCTCCTTATGGTAGGAATCAAACCTAGAGTCTATCTTGAGAAAATGGCCAAACTGTTCATGTGAGGAATAGGTGTTTCCTTTTCATTCCTCATGAACTCCTATCCCAACACAACTTTGAAATCATCAATAGGAACTATGGTGAAACTTGTCCTACCACAACAGTCACCAAGATTCAATGAGATATCCTTGGCTATACCAACTACCCTCTCTACACCTATGTTGATTGTCTTGAAGGTTGTCTACATTGGCTTAGGCTACAACCCAAGCCTCCACACTATGTCTTCCCTCATGAAGTTATGTGTTTACCTATTGTCCACAATGGCTATCACTGACTTACTATTGAGTTTAGCCTGGACATAGCAAAGTTTTGTCTCATGTTTCTCTTGGATCTCCATAGATTCACCCTCCATGACAACATTCAATACCTACAAGACTCCAATAAATGGGTTTTATACCTTCTCCAAAGCATTCAACTTATTTTTTAAGGGAAAATTCTTGCCATAGTGATCCTAGGCACAAATCCAACATAAAATCGACTTCTTCTCTTTCACTGTTTATGTTTGCTTGGCATTATCCTCACTGAATTTGGGCATATTTGTCTTTCCTTTGTCCTTCTTCTTCCCATTCCCTTGCTGCTACTTCTCACCTTGGGCGTTGTCACTTTTACTAGGACCTATCTTGGGTTCACCCCTAAAGTCTTAACAATTTTTCCACTGTGGCGATGGCTTCTGCAAGAGTCTGCATGTTCTTCCATCATAGCTCACTTTTCACCCATGGCTATAGACCATTCATGAAGTGGAAAATTTTGTCTTCTTCTAGCATGTCTTTGATCTCCAGCATGAGCCCCATGAACTACTTGATGCAGGATTGGATCTTACCATCATGCTTGAGAACAAAAAACTAATTTCCTTCGATCCATTCTTGGTTTCCTAGACCAAACTATGCCTTTAAGGATGCCTTCATCTCTACCTAGATTTCAATCATCTCAAGGATTCTCCTAGATTCCAATTATTCCACCTGGTTCCTCCACCATAGATTAGAAATCCTTGTCAAGAACATCATTGCAACATTCACCTTGCTTTCATCCAAACTTTCGTTCAACTGCTCCAAGTACTTCTCAATGTCCCAACAAAAATTTCCAAACAACTTAGCATTGCGAGTACCATTTTATGGCTTGGGCTCCTTTATCTTGATCTTCATCGGCATGAAAACATATGTTTTTCTATTATCCAAATCTCGTTTCAACTATTTGATGTTGTCATCTTGGTCCTTCAACTTCTATGTGACTGAGGAAAGTGCATCCTCCATTGCCTTGAGTCTATCTCGAACATCTTCGGTCAAGGTGTTAGTAACCAAATTTTCGGTTTGTTGGTACTCCCAAACATATTCATTAAGCCCACACTTCATCCTACTTATCTCAATCTCCATCTATTTGACCTTCTCACCATGTTGACACATTGCGCCCATCATCTGCTCAATGATCTTCTCCAAGATAATGAGTCGATCGTTCATTTTGCCTATCTTGGTCTCCCTCTTGGTGTCATTGTCATCTGCATACAACCCATCCTTGGATGGAGCTCCAAGTATATTCACTCTACTTGCAAAGGGTTCGCCCAAGGCACCCAAGAATTTGTCTCAAGACTTCTTCAAAATTTTGTGATCAACTTTGTAACGAGTTTTGCGAAAAGTATTGTGTCTGATCGCCTTTCCAAAGTGCTTGGTTCACATTCAAAACTCTATGCTTGGTATACTCAAGGGGTACACATAGCCCTGTTCACAAGTCACGACTTCGTCTGCAACTCAGTCACTTCACTTCCATAGAAAACCATCAAGTCTATGCTCAGTTTCTCTCTGCAATGGGATTGTCCACTTGATAGAACCCTAACCAAGCTTGCACCCAAACTATCTTCACAATAAGTGAGCCTTGCCACAACTGTTCCGGCTGTAGTAGTGGTGAAGAGCACCGAAAATCTTCAAAGTTTTCTTTGATACCACCTATCATGAAGGTGACAGTGTGGTGAAGAGAACCAAACTCTTTCACCAAACAAGCTCTTATACCACCTGTCATGACCCCACTCGATGCCTATTCAAATATTTTGATTATTCTCCTCTTGAGGTCATGCGACACCACGACAATTCTTACTTGGTTGCTTGGAAACACTAAGAATACTTCATTTAGACTATGCCTCTTCACCTAGAGCATACCCATACTTTTTTCTAGGCTATGGATGAGTCACACTCCTACTCTAGTGCAACTCTTGTATACTTAGACAATTTTGTTAACAACTTAACACTTGGTCATTTAAGCATACATCCAAGAACATCATAAACAAAGAGAACAATTGCAAAACAAAAAAAAGACACACACATAAATAGTGTTGGCGGCACAAATCCTACCTAACACCCAACTAAGTATTGTTATTGAAAAAAAGTTACAATATAAGTATTATCGGCTCGGTTTACAACTTAGGCAAAGTCACAAAACTCGCCTCACCTCGCCAAGAGACTCATGCACAGATTCCTCACACAATTAATATATGTCATAACCACCTCTGCAACCTCCCGTGGTGTGTTCCAAATATGCGCCCAACCATAGACTTGTTTTCCCTTCTCTGCCGAAGACTTTACCAAGTTAACACCGACCTTGGTTCTACCTCACACATACCTCCAACAAACCTACATTTCTAGACTTCCCCAAAATCTCCTGGTGTCTCCTACCCTTTCCTACTTTTCTTCCATCTTTGCAACCCTGCCTCAGTTCTGCCTTGCCTAAAAACTTTTCCTCAGAATTTCCCTCTTTTTCTTTTTCTCCAAAAACTTTCCCTCTTTAGTTATGCGATCATGTGATCTTATAGGGACTCCAAGGGTCACCAATGCAAACCATCGCGTCCTATTGGTGTGTCACTCCCCTTCGCTATCCATCACACTCAAACAACTTGTTGCACCCCTTTGTGGATATGGTGCACCGAAAATAGTTTATGCACCCATCAACCATCATATCTCCTGGACCGTTGCACCCCATCCTTGGGTGTTTTCCCCTTGCCTTGTGCTCTTCCTTATGCCAATCAATGTGAATCCTCATGTGATCCATATTTTATGAGTAGAACGAAATAAATACAGATTAATAGAATATTCTTAACAAAAAATAACAGAGACACGGTAAAATTGGTTTTCTATTCAATAAGGAAATAAGATGACACTGTAAAATGCAGCAGAAAACAAGCTTGTTGGAATGGTGGCGGCTTATCTCTGAGAAGAGATGTGACGACTGCGCTCATTCACAAGAACATGATTAAAATGAGGCTCTGAAGGCCTTTTTACAATCAATAGGAATGTCAAAAACCCTAGACATCTAAAGACCTAACCCTAGGAGATGAAGCACCAAAAGTCATGTGGGCCCCGTTTGGGTAAGTTAGTACATCAATTTCCCGGGTCGTAACTTTTGCATGCGATCTCCGTTTTAGGCACACGATAGCTCGTTGGAAAGGTCTATCTGAGGAATACACATTTCAATGCTATTTATCAAAGGTCATTTTTTATTGTGGCAAGCCCTAAAAACATGGTTTAGGGCCTCAAAATTGCCCCGCAAGTCAGGGACCTGAAAACTAGGAAAAAAACTGCCAAACTGGAAAACAGCCAATATGAACCAGTTGGAATAGGTGGGAGGTCACCAACATCCCTCTAGATCATCATGGGTGTGCCGATGGGGTCATCCAACCCCTTTGGTGCACCCATGTTTCCAAGGGAAGACGGGTCAACTCCTTGGGTATGCTCCCAAGTTTCTCCGCCTTTTCCCAAATGCAACTCAAGTCTTCATAAATTGTTCTATGTAAGGTGTGTGGCCCCTTGGTGTTCGCATGTCACCATCGTGCACCCAAGGTGCTCCTGCTCACACCTGCACGTCTTCATTCTCCTAATCGATTGCATGCCCCTTGTGTTATTCTGCCCAACTTGCCCCAAGTCTTCCCAAAGAGTCCACACACTCAGCGGGTGTCATGGGAGACCTTACAAAACCCAATACATGAGTTTGAGTTTAATACAGAAACTATATAGAAATTTAAAAATATCATAGTATTTTATAACATCCCACTCTCCATATCGAAACAAAGCATTTTCTATCTAACCATTCTTCCAACATCACTTTTGGTAC
>JASDQU010107652.1:93156-110794 GCA_032191745.1 Picea mariana | reverse complement strand
TTAACCTACAGTTCGAGCCACGGTGGGAGTGCTAGCAGGCGGTGGCAGGGATGCTGTCCACCCCTCTCCCTCAACCTCTTTGCAATCGTGTGTGGCCCCTTTACTCCATATGTGAGTCAAGTCGGCAAGCTATCGTCAGCCTGCATCACCAATAATCATGTCAGAAATGTCGTCATCAAATCATCAAATCAAATGAAACATCATAATATACGTATCAACCCAAAAGCACACTCCCTGACTCAGTCCGGAGTCCAAGCGGGTTCTATTGATGCCTCTGCATCCTCAAKGTCAAAAACCCTACACACTCAATAAAACTGATTCAATAGCACCCGTCTACATCAAATAGTAACACATCATGTCATCTGTCAATCACATCATAATCAAATATAAAAGGTCTACATAAAAAGGGTCCAGATCACTTGCGAGCAAGTGTCCTCAAATAATAAGTGTTCTCAATGTGCCAGAGTGGGATGTTACAGGATGTCATCTAGAAAGCCTTGTACAAATCGATCTAAGTACTTCCAGAATACACCATTCATGAGGCTCATGAATATTGTTGGCACATTGGTCAATCCGAAAGGTACTACGACAAATTCATAATGTCCAAACCGAGTTCGAAAGGAAGTTTTTGGGATATCACCTTCCTTAATCCTTAACTGATGATACTTTGATCGCAAATCAATCTTTGAGAATACCATTTCTCCTTTCATATGATCGAAGAGGTAATCTATTCGTGACATTGGGTACCTGTTTTTCACTGTAGCACAGTTCAAGTCCCTGTAGTCTATACACAGTCTTAAAGATCCATCCTTCTTCTCTACAAAAAATAATGGTGCACCCCAAGGTGAGACACTGGGCCTTATTAGCCCTAATTCCAGTAACTCTTTCAACTGCATTTGCAATTCACAAATTTCCGACGTTGTTGTCCGATACGGAGTCTTGGAGATTGGTTCTGCAATAGGTTTTATCTCAATAGTAAAATCAAGCTCCCTCTCAGGAGGTAACCTTGGTAACTCGTTTGGAAAAAAATTCTTAAATTATGACAATACCGGGTATTGATCTAATGAGGGTCCCTTCCTTTCATTCACCGCTTCCACTACATACAATCGACACCCTTGTCTCAAGCATCGCTTAACCTTCATAGTTGATATAAATCGTAATGACACTTTTCTCCGTAGACCCTGGATCTCTACTGGCCTTCCTTCGTCGTCGACACAAAGAACCCTCTTTGCAAAACAATCTACTATGGCTCGGTGAGCTGCTAACCAATCCATTCCAATGATTAGGTCATATGCCTTGAGAGCAGTGACGTATACCTTCAACCTGGTAGTACACACTCCTAGGTCTACTATACAATTATCGACACTAGGTCCTATTGCTTGTTTTCCCCCCGAAGCCATCTCAACTTGTTTAAAGTCATCGTGCTCATAGGCTACCAACCCACTCTTTTCTAATGTAGATGGTGATGAAACTATATGTTGCACCAGAATCAAACAAAATCTTAACATTGATATGATTTAGCGTACCTAATGACTCCATCAGTGTGGATTGATGTTCGGCTTGGTGGTTATGAACCGCTGCATAAATCTGGTGGCTGCTACTTGATCTCCCCATCGATGCCTTTCCTTATCTATGCACAAACCCTAATTCTAACTCTGGACAGTCACGCTGGTAATGGGGTCCTCCACACCCCCAACAGGTAACACGAGATTGAACCTTGCATTGTTATGTGACTGTCCTTGGTGCGACTCTATTACCATATGACAGTGGCCTTGAGCCCCCTCCCCTAGCAAATGTCCTCGGGGCCTTTTCTACGAATCTAGGGCGATATGGAAATGTCGGTCTTGTACACCTGGTTAAGTTCATGTGTTCTTCCGCATAACGTGCATTTTCCACCACTTTCGCTATTGAATATGGTTTCCACATCCGTACCATAGCTCTTATCTTAAGGTTCAATCCATAGACGAAGCACTCTACCTGTCGTTGGTCATTATCCATATACGAAACATACTTGACCAGTTCCATAAATCTGATCTCATATTCTTCTACAGTTCTATTTCCTTGTACTAAGGCATGAAATGCCCCTACCTATTGTTCCTCGTAGTATGCTGGTAGATGTAAAGACCTCGTCTTTACAACCACCACTCTAATAATAGGTGCAATTTTTTATTTTTTTTTAAGTGTTTAAAAGTTTAAGGTGTGTGCGCGCGTGAAGAAGGAACATACCCACTTGACTCTACGTCGCCACCCGACAACCAACTAGGTGCAAGAAAGACGAACACATCAAGATGACATATGACGTACGACAGGAAACTTCATGCATCAATGACGATCACTTAGAAATAAGTCAGACTGACTACCCATCCATCCTACCCTGCAATGGTTAGGACCTCCAAGACACATAAGCAATGCTCAAGCCCAAGTTTCCATCGATTTTAACCATTTAAGGTCTCAGGGCTGGCGACTGTTCTGAGGAACATGGAGGTGTCTACATCCCTCCCGACACAATCAATACCAACACTATAAATGCTAAATCTACCAACATCAATCAGTGTCTACGACTATAGACATAAGACTCACGATGCAACCATTTAATGACACATTGGGTTATGCACAGTACTAAAACAGAGGGAAGAATCCATAGCAGTAGAGTTTACAATTTCTGCACATAAAAGCAAGGCTTTTAGTCTTATGTCTTCTCGAAAGAAGATTAGACAGGCTCCTGGCCGACTGCTCAGGCATAAACTAGTAATCTCTGTCAGGTGTGTCGCAAGAGTGGAAACCGTGCCTTTAAAGGGCTCTAGACTCTTGATACGGCACTGGATTCTTTACACAGAAAAATCTCACACACATACATATATACTAAGGCTAGAAGGAGGTGCCTATACCCTGCCCGACACAAGAAGACCACGCAAAGCAAGACAACCAAGTACTGCAAAATCAAGGACAACCACGACCACTACGGAAGCGCAACCAAAAGAACTCTGACAACAACCAACCATCATTAGAATGAGGCATTATCCACGACTCAACTAGCATTAAATTCTGATCCATTACTACTTGTAAATACCATTAGTTCACTAGTTGCCAAATCACCCCTAAAAGAATGTAAAAACAATTAATTTTGATTCCCTAATATTAATTCCTAAAGACTGATTGTTCATAGTTTAATTCATTCATTATATGTTAACAATCCACAATCTCAACTGCATTACCATAAAATAACAACATTATGCTACTATAAAATTAACCCCGCCATTAACATCAGATTACATTATCATAACACATCACGTCTTATGCCCTAAAACCATTTTAACATTACACATCCCATCTTATATCATGATGACTTGTAAATTAAATATCAATAACTAATCACATTACTCCTTGTAAGACACCAAGGCAAGAAGTTCAATAACCCTTCCATAAATTAATCAACATTCATCTATTTTACCATAACCTTTCCATATCATCCCCTTATATTACAAAATATTTAATTAAAAAAAAGGGGAAAGGTTACATTTTTCTTTCTATAATAAAAAGACACTAAGGTAACATTCCCCTTACCTAATTAGGTCATTTCCTTTACTTTACAATTATTCGATTAAAATGAGGAGTTCACATTTCATTTGCTAAAATCAAATGACAATAAGGTAACATTCCATACTCGAATCATATCATTACTTTTTGTATTAGCAATTCCTTTTAATAACAAGGAAGTCACCTTTTATTTATTATTAAGAACAATTTGAAACCACCACAACTCAATCAGAATAATCCTATTGATGCCCTTATACTAAAATCATTGCAATCTAAAATGATAATGACCCTACCTTCACGTGTGGCAGCACCAATGGTTAATCCTTACCTAATCACAAAATAAAAGGCGTAAAAACTAAGCCTTTACGAAAGGAAGAAACATCCGTTCTGTCAAATGCATAACCTTTGTAACACATAGAACACCTACGATTAAAGCATACTTCCACCTCCATTCAAGCATAACCTACTTTGAATAGACTAAAACTTAAACGATTAAACTATTTCCTTAAAAACCCAACTAAAATTAGACTGAACCCAAAAGTTTTCATTGAAGTTTTAAACTGTTTCCATTAAAATGCATAAATGGATTTTTCCTTCTATCTTTATATCGATATCTGCTACTTTTTTTTTGGAAATAGTACAAGTGAAAGAGGCAACTATTTTCAGTTTAAAGTTGTTATGTCCGGGTATCAAGCAAAGGAACGTGCTGTCAAGCACACAGTAGAAACGCAACGCGTATATTCGAATCCCAACGCTGTCACTCAATGCTATGACTGTAATAATTACTCAGCCAATGACTCAACGGGAAAGGGAATAACCAACAAACAAATTATTTTATAAAATGGTTGGCACACACTCAATGGCAATATGCTTAACGGATGGCAACAATACTCAACAAATTCACAACAATGTACTCAACAACACGCTCAACGAATTTATAGCCATATAGTCAACAATATACTCACGAATTTATGGCCATAAACTTAGCAATAATCTCAACGAAGTTTCGGCAATATGCTCAGCAATATACTCATGAATTTACAGCCATAAACTCAGCAATAACCTCAACGAAGTTTCAGCAATATACTCAGCAATATACTCACGAATTTGCAGCTGTGTGTAACAAGGAAAACGCTGGAAAATTAAAAATGAATTTTTGAGTAAAAACACACAAATATCACAAGGTATTTAAGGGTATTTATGCTGTGTAGAGAAATGAAATCACTGAGTTAAAAGGGTGTAATTTCATTGGGTGGTGATGCCCAAAATCACTGGGTGGAAGCACCAAATTGAAGAGAAACAAAAAAAAAGTTGTCGCATCTGGAAGAGACACCCCAAAGTCGCGACTCGCTAAGTGTAAGCACAAATTGCAGAGGATAGGAAAATTGTTTAGAGTCTGGAAGAGGTTGCCACAGTCGCTGGTTGTAAGCACGAAATGAAGAGGAAAGGAAAACGTTTTAGAGTCTGGAAGAGGCTCCCACAGTCACTGGGTGTAAGCATGAATTTGCAGAGAAAATAAAAACGTTTTTAAATCTGGAAGAGGAAAGTAAACTCAACGCCACAGAACTTGAATCTGCCCACAGAAAAAATAAAAGGCCACCGAAACTGAGTTTTCCCACAGAGAAATAAAGACCATAGAAATTGTGTTTTCCCGCAGTAAGATAATAAAATGAAATGCCAGAAGAGAGATGACAGTAAGTTAAAAACGATTTGCCAGAGGATACAATGAATTGCCAGAAGAAACAAAAGAGATACCAATAAGTTATAAAATGATTTGCCATGGTGGATTGCCATTCATAGTTTTAATTCCATAACATGACCAACAAACAAGATCACCAAAACCAACAGTTCAGAACATCTTACCCAAACAAAAGTTTCTAGAACAATAACACGGTAACAGTACAAAAACGGCTATGACAGTTGAAGCAACATCTTACAATAATGCATCATAATCGCCGAAGTAAATAACTGGGCAGTCTACTCTACCAGAAATAAAATCATACTGTTGCCTTTCGCCCACTTTGGATGACGTCCCGTGCTCCGTGCTGCTCCCGCGCTCCGTGCCGCTCCCGCTCGCCGACCGCAGAGACTACACCGGTACCTCCCAGCCAATCGCTAGGGGTACTCTGCTCCCCCCTTAGCCCCCCGAGCCGCAAAGGGGCCACACAAGATCTAGAGATAAGACTAGCTTCTCAGCTCGCCTCCAAGGATGAGCTACCACTCCAATACTGCCGAGAATTTTCCAACTCCTCACAAGCAAACAGTCAAGCCACAATCCGACAGCGTAACGTTACGCTCACCGTTCATCCTTTCTTTCCCATTTTCCCCGTCTTTTATAGAAATTTGAGACCCACCTACTTTCCTAAATAATTATTAATTTAATTTTTATTGATAATCCTCTAAAAATTCTTTGTCTTCCAAGTGTCACTCATCCCCCACGTTTCTCCAAAATTTATTTTCTTTAAAAATATTAAAAAACTCATTCCCCTCACCCCCCTATAGTCGCTCCTAAAATTACTCCTAGGTTTCCTAGATCCCCTCTCATGCTTTTAATAACTTTCCTAAAATGAATTTGCTGATTTTTAGTAACTCCTTAACTGCTGATTCCTTTTTTCTTTTTACCCTATGTCCCCTACTTTCCTTTATTATGAGTTTCCCTATTTCTATTATTTATTCCTTTCTCCCTTTTTTTTTTTTAAACCAAAAATATGGATGCGCTAATTAATCCTTTCATTATATTTTTGAATTCGTTACTTTTATACTCTCACATGTTTTTTTTTTTTAATTTTTATTCCCTTCTTACAATTAAAACCTCATATTTTAATTAATTTATCCCTCTCTTCACTTTACCCCCTTTAATTTTAAGAAAAATTTAACTAACACTTAGGAGGGTTTTAGGTTACGCCCTTATGTTTATTTTTGTAGGGTCTTTTCTTAAGGCTAATCAAAATTTTATCTTAGAGATGTTTTAAATTTACGTTTAGATTTGAACTGGGCGACATTTAATTAGGGGAGTCGTATTTAGAATTTCATCAAGCGTTAAGGTTCTAGGGTCATCTAGGTTTGTCTCATCATCATCATCAATGTGACGTGCCCTTTAGGACGCAGTACGTGCTCCAAGGGTGCCACTTTCCTTGTTTGTTTCTATTGCACGACGTTCCCTTCAAGATGCATCAGGTGCTCCAAGGGTGCCACTCTCCAACTCGTGTTTTTATTGCGTGACGTGCCCTTCAGGATGCACCAYGTGCTCCAAGGGTGCCACTTGTCGACTTGACTGAATGGTAGACATATATAACCCYTGGAGTCAACACTCCACTAGGTGAACTTGTGGGAGACTAAGGGCTCTAWGGAATAAGCCCCCACCTTATTGCACGCCCCGTATAATCATCATGAGCGACTGTCGCAGTCTGCCCTCACGACATCGTGGATCCTCTCGAACTAGGTAATTGTTAACCTACAGTTCGAGCCACAAAGAGAGTGCTAGTAGGCTGTGGCAGGGCTATTGTCCACACCTCTCCCTCAACCTCTATGGAAATCATGTGTGGCGCCTTTACTCCATATGTGAGTATGGTCGGCAACCTATCGTCAGCCTGCATCATCAACCATCGTGTCAGAACATGTCAACAACATATCATAAAATCAATATAATATCATCAAAGCAAAGCAATATCACCGTAAATGAATCAACCCAAATAGCACACTCCTTGACTCAATCCAGAGTCCAAGGGGTTTCCACCGATGCCTCTACATCCTCAAGGTCTGAAACCCTGCACACTCAACGAAACCAAGTTAGCAACACCTGTCTACATCAAAGTAGTAAAAACATCCTGTCATCTATCTTAACACATCATAATGAAGGATAAAAGTTTTATCATCATAAAAATACAGATCACTTGCGAGCAAGTGTCCTCAAAGAATAATTTTTGTAAATGCGCTAGAGTGGGATGTTACAGTAGATATTTCCTTCGAGACCTCTCCTCGAAAAGTTCCCAAGATACTGTGTCAGAGGTAAGGTGCAGTTGTCTTTCCAGGTTGCCCCACTAGTTCAAGGTGCTCTCTCTTAACTGAAAAATTGGGATCTTTGCCTTTGAGTTGGACACATAGTCCCTTAAGGAAAAACACCTTGTCATGCCTTCCAACCATGCTTCCGTGTGTTCACTGGCGCGACCCCCGACAAACTATGAAAGTTTGATCTTCTGAAATTCTTGCGTGATGTCTTAAGGTGGAGGTCCTCCCCCTGAATCCCTTGACGCTTCTAGATTACCTGTTCCAGATGGTGGGGGTTCAAATTCATTCTCTACTAGTTGTCGCCCCTTTAAAGTCTCATTAATGGCTTCCAACGAGCACAGTATGAGAGCTAGTTCAGGCGATGGTGGTGGTGGCGCTGGTGGTGTTGGAAGTGCTTGCGATGATGCTCCCCTATATCGACTCCATCGAGTCATGACCATCCTATATGCTTTAACCTGCATCAACCAAAGTTGTCAGGGTGAGTTCAAGGATGTTTCAAATTGGTGCTACTCAAACTAGAAACAGGGGTAGGCGTAAGTTTTCTTTACTTGTCTGTAAACAAAAATTACTCCTTTAGGGGATTGGCTAGGTTAGGGTTAGGATTAAGCATCTAATCTTGATTTCTTTTCCCCTAAAAGAAAAAACTATTGGTTCCCTTTCCATGTAGCTATGCTAGCCTTGCGCCATACTCGCCAATTCGTATGCTTACTCTCCTAGTGCATATGCCACCTCCTTCCCGCTTGTCCTAGTCTAAGCCCTTTTAACTTTTCGCTTACAACTGATTAAAGTGACTTCCAATCTTATGTTCATTAATTTATTAAAAAATAATAATCTAGACTAAACTTAATCCTAAGCTTCAATCTCCTTAATCAACACTTTCAAGGTATTCCCAAAAATTAATATTATTATTAGTGTTAATTAATTAATCACTAATTTACTTAATCCTTCCAATTAATTTAATTATTATTATTTTTATTTTTTTCTCCAAGGCACATACATGGTGCGTTGGTGTTTGGTTGTTCCTTAAGGCTTAGGTAGTGGGTGGCGGTCAAGGGTTCAAAACCCATAGACTCCATATCACCCCTCCTTTTGTAACATTATATATATATATATATATAATCCCTAATTCGAAATAAAACCTTCTTTATTTAGTTTACCTACTAATCACCTAGCTAATCCTTAATTCAATTAACCACTTAAACTAATTAATCTTTCTAATTATTCTCATTTAATTAATTGATTAATTATCACTAGTAAATGTATTTAGATTTAAATATTATTGTTATTATATAATTAATATTTAACCTAAATTAAACACTAATATTTTAATATTTAATATTTAATCTAAATTAAACATTAAAATAAGGAAAAAAATTAAAATAATAAATGAAATAATAAAAAAAAATCTAGAGTCGGGCAGTGCGTGCTTGCATGAGGCCCACGTGCCCCCCCTTCTCCTTGTTCTTATCCCCTAACCCTAAAACCCTACACGTACTATCCCAGGCTCTCCCTCCCCAAACCCTAAACGCATCCTTCACTTCTGCCTCCCACTTCAACCTCAACGCCCTCATCTCATCATTTGGAGCACAAGGGCCTTCTGCCGACGAGATGGTCACACTTTCAGGTTCTCACACGAACAGAAGGGTTCTGAGAATTAACTATGCGATAATGATCTACAGGGTTCACCAGAGGTTGTTTTCATCTATTTTCCTCACCATGTTTTTCTGCGATATTGATGCTCAGGGTTTCTGGAGGAGGAAGAATACCAGATTCGCCCAAAATATTCAGTTTTGTGCTTAGCACTGTGCGCTAGGGTTATTTATTTATTTATTTATTTTTAATTTGTTGTTTATTACAAAAAAATATTTTATTTTCTATGTTTGCAATGCCTCCTCGGCCATGGCTGGGCACTGGTTTGGTCATGGCATGGCACTGGGAGTTTGGCTTCCATGGTTGCGTTGGGCGATGGCTTGTGACCTGTGTTGTGGCTCTCCTATTGGCTCCCTCATGGATTCTCAGTTTGGTGCCTTGTGTGGGTTGTCTTGTGACTTGGCATCTGATGCRGTTTTGTGTATGGCAATGGTTATCGATATGTTTGAGTGRTTAAGGAGATAGACTTGAAATYTGTTGGGCTTTGTTGGTTTGGGGTAAAATGTGTGTATTCTCTTCTTCATCTTGCTTGCAAAAAAAAAACGTTGTTTCCTTCCATACTATTATTTGCATTTGGGTCTCACAGAATTTTAGGTTTTAGATGTCGCCTTGCTGTATTTTGGGCCACAGTATGTGCRTGCACACTTTKCTTTCTTGTCAATTGGGTAGTGYTGGGCATTGCAGCTACTTATCCCTTTTGAAGAAAACGATGGTCATCTTGATTGTGACAAATCCTCAGGTTTATACACAACTAGGTAGTTCCCCTTATGCAACTTACCCCTAAACTCAGTATGTTATTCATCTCATCATCCAGTCTAGGTATGGAGTCAATTATGGTATGCACAGAATGCACAAGTGTATTTTGGGATTCCAATTGTAATATGATAGAAACCTGCAATTATCCTCCCCGGATTTGTTCAACATATCCCTGGCCTACGAATGTACCACATAGAAATTCACTTTGACTAGAAGTATTTMTTTCAGTACCCTAGTTGTGTGTTTGAATGGGCTTGTTCTGCAGTTCTAGCCTCCTTKCTCTCTTTCTTAGCCTAGGYGATCAMGATATCCTGCCGCTCTCCCCATCTTCGCCCCAACCCACTCTCTCTCCCAGTCTTCATTGTTGAGTATGTGGGGAGGACGCCTGTGTGTCTCCCTGCACATGGCATTTCAAATAGACTCCTGGAGGAGTCGGTTGCTTCAATTCCAATCGCGATTGCTATGGAATTAGGAAGGAGAGGACACAAGAAATTCAAAATATACGACGTGTTTCTAAGCTTCAAAGGATGCAATGTGAGGAGAGGCTTTGTCGATCATCTCTATAATTCCCTCACCAGGGGGGTTTGCATGAATTACTTGACACCCACCAAATCAATGGGGGAGAGGACATCTTTGCAAGATTATAAAACGTAGTTAAGGTGAGTCGCACCCTAATTGCACAATCTGCCTGGTGCCTCAGGGAAGCCTCCCTGATCGTGCAGTAATTACTACCTCAAGGGAAGGAGGAGTCGACCATTGCCATTTCTCTATTTCACAATCTGACTCCTGAGCTAAAGAAATTGGTGATTGGAAGGATTGTGTCTTCCAACTTTGTCGTCTATCTGGGTGGTCACTCCAAGAAGACACGAATAGGGGGTTAACTAACTCTCCGCTGCTTTTTTGCATTTTATTTATTTATTCATAGACATGTTTATCTAAATCACACTGTCTGGGTTTGTATGGGCTATAGATCGATTAATAAGTGTAGTGTATATGGAAGAAAATTTGTAAATGGAAGTTTCAAGTTTAATTCTCACTCATAAGGGTTGAGGGCTGCATGGATGCACCCACCTAGGTTATAGTGGTAGTCGTCGATTCCCCGCACTGGTGAAACCTGCGGTTGTAGACGTCGGTAAACAGATGGTTCATTGGCCTTCAGTTTTATGGTACTTCTCCACCATGGTCGTGGCCATATTGAATGATGAATCTTCTTCTAAATAATTCCTCTTTCCTCTTAGCTGATGCAGTTTCCATAATATTTTCATAGGCCAAATTGTATTTGTAATTTTTCCGTTGCTATTCTCTGGTGTCAAAAACTAGTTTGGCTGATCGAATAAAAAGCTAGTTTGGTTGACCGTATAAAACAGAGAGTTTTAACGATGTGTTTCTGCCCACATTAACATGTATACTGAGATATCATATTCACATTCTTTCCAATATTCCGATATCATATTCACAGTATTAATATCTTCGTGTCTCTTTGTTATTTGTTTTTATTGTGATATGTGTTTTTACATTTTCAATTTGTATTTCATGTATATTTATATTTGTGTTAAAATTTTTGTGTTTGGTTTGCAGGTTTGGCAGAGATGGATTTGGATCTGGTAACTTGGCCCATAGGCCCATATTTCAAACTAAGGTACTCTAATACCATGTGTAGTAATCGTAGAAAAAAATACAAAATTTAATTTGATTTAGCATATAATTCTTTCTTATACAAAAAAATAATTCAATCACCAACATATGAGCATATGATATTCGAAAAAATTAAAATTTTATCCACAGAATAAGAATTACTTAACAAAATAATTAAATTACCTCTCCCTGATGCTAATTCCCCCGTCGATCTAGTTGTTCGTTGCTGAAACTATGTCAAACACTACCTAAAACCGTGTTTCCACCCTGCCAACTAGGACAACTTCCTAGCTCCAAGATACCATATGGATATCTTGGCCCCCCGTGCCCAAAACCTCCAGCAAACCGGTGCCCCCTGTACTGATCCTTTCCCCCAACTCCCTAACTCAAACTCTCTCTAGCAACTCCCCCCAAATCCAAGAGAACCCTTCCCAAAATCCAAGTAGAATGATCCTCCCTCTTCCGCTCATATCCCCCCTTCACCACCCTTTCTCCTCATTTATTTATTTACCTACACATTTATTACCTTATCCACATAGTTAATGCCCCTTACCCAATTATTAATGTTCCTTATCCGTTTATTAATGCTTCTTATCCCCTAGCATACATAGATCATTTAATTAAACAATATAATTTATTAACCCTCTTAATTTAATACCCATGTCAATGAATGTAACAGGTAATTAATTAATCAAATTATAACAATTAATTAATTAATTAATATTTAATTAGTATCATTATACCAATCTTTGTTTAATTAATAACATGTTAGAAAAATTAATTACCTAATAAATTTTTACTTAATAATCCCTAAACATATATTCTACTAGGGTTGTTACAGGGAGAATCTCTTCTCCTATAAACAACAAAATCTCCTACACAAATATCATGACCTTAAAAATAAATTATTATTATATAAAATAATAACAATCAAATGGTTAAGGGAGAATGTCTTATCCTATAAACAACATAATCTCCTACACAAATATCACGACCTTAAAAATAAATTATTATCATATAAAATAATTGTGACACTTAAAATAGTTATAAATCATTACATCTATATTAATTTTTTTGTTAAATTAAATATAAATTAACATTGTGAATAATTAAATATATAATAATTGTGAAACATTAAATGTTTATATCAAAAAACAATTCAATTAAAAAAAAAACTTTAAAAAATATATTTTTTTAATTAGATGTAGAGGTTAAATTTGTTATTGAATCCTTCGTATATATTATAAAAGGTTACATTAATGGTTCTATCAATGTAATTGGGTATCATAAAGATGTCATGTTAATGCACATACTTGAGAAAGGGTTAGTTCCATTTAGAAGTTAGAAGTGGGTATCTTGGTGATCCATCACTAGAATTTGTTAGAATCTCGCAAATCCAACCATGTGTAAGATGTGAAGGAACTTCTCTTTAAATAGAGAGTTTCTAGATCAACCTTTTACAATATATGGGAATSGGTTCAAACATTCTAAAGAAAGTAAACCCCATCGACGGGGATGCCTCCATAATACATATATGAGAATGAGTTCAAACATTCTAAAGCAAGCAAACATTCTAAAGCAAGTAAACCCCATCGAATGAACTTCATTAAAATATATTTTACTTTTCTTAACATGCGAGTCATTTCCAGTCACAAGATGGAATGAGAATTTGATATCATAAAGTTGCCCTAATACTATACTTTCCTTAAAAAATATTAGTCTCATCGAAATGTTAGTAGGGGGCATGCTTAGAAGGATATATGATGATGGGTCTATTAGTCGGATCAGGTACTTAAAGATGTCTCATAAATATGCCTAGTAGTGAGCATGCCTTTAAGTTAAGATTAGTTTCATCCCTTGCACCTAAGGATACCTCACTTCTTGAGTTGAAAAAAGAACTTGTATTATATAAAATGCATGTTCGTAAAAGATTAAGTTCTCCTCTATCCTATATTAAAGTTAGGGTGCACCCCAAGTGATTCTTGGTTCTTTCACTCTTACACAAATTTAGGTTATAACATACTTGGGCATAAATTTCCAAGTGATTCCCTCATTCATATCCTAATTAGAGTGGAATTACCCAAGAACATATTTTTGGGTATTAATGGGGGTGTCATAATTTGTAAGTACTTCTCTTACTCTTATTAAAATAGGGTGCACCAGAAGTGGTTCCCTTGTTATTATATTAATTCTTGTTGAAATGCCAAGAACATAATTTTAGCACTAACTAAGATGCAAATTCATTAAGTTGTTGTCTCACTCCTATATATGTATATTAAGGTGTGCCCCAAGCATGTCTTTTACTTCTATACTAATTAGGGTGAAATTCCTCAATGACATACTTTTGGGTATCGATAGGGGTATAAGTTACCAAATGGTTCTTTCACTTCCATACAAATTAATAGTTCCCTAAATTCTATACTAATTAGGTTGTAAGTATTAACAATATACTTTTAGGTACTAATTGGGGTGCAGTTCCCAAGTGAGTTTTTTATACATAGTATTATAAAGATCAGAATTGAAAATATGTTTGATGATAGTCAAAACAAGTTATCAAAATCTGCAATGTACTTTCAATGAAAAATTAAAAATTATGGAATGTATGCATGTGCCAATTTTGTTTAAAAACAACATAATGGTATTCCATCTTCAATTATTCGTTCATGATCGACTTGTGACATTTTCCATTTTCTAACCTTTTTTTTATTTATTGAACTTCTATTAACTTTATGCACGTTGCACATACTGAATGACTATATTGACAACTCATGACATCTGACTAGTAGTCTTGAAAGTGAACATGAGTATCGGTTTGATGGGTTTCCTGAAAAAAATATCCTTTTAATACAATGGATCCTCTTTCATATATAAAACCGTTATCATCAAAATCTTCTAATAGCCTCATCTTTTGTTTCGTGCATCGCATCAAATAATATTTCACGTTTTCAATGTTGTCTACAGGTGCAACCATGGAAAAAACATCTGTTGTAAATAATTAGATATATTGGACAAAAAATAATTCGTGCTAGATTATCACACAAGTATGTATCTACAAGTTATTTGAAAAAATTTAAACATAAAAATTTTACCTTCTCTAACAAGATCAAAAACTATATCGCCATCAAATGACACTATAGTTTCATTTGATTCCATCTCCTCTGAGCTTTCAAGTGGCATTTTCCCTTTTACATTAAGTTTAGCATGTCTCCAAGCTTTAACATATCCTTCATTTTCGTTCTCATAAATATCTATGGATTATGTGTCTTCTATGCAAATTTAACAAAAACAAGAGTCCTTTCGTCTATCAAATGCAAACCCATTTTGAAAACATTTTGTTTTAACTGAATGCATTTTTCTTGTCCCAAGTATCGTACTGGCGTCATATGGGATTAATCTATTTACATATTGGATTCCATTATGCCCAAAAAAACCTGCACAAGACAAGAACTTGTTAACTTGAAATCTCTCAAGAAAATCATTGAAGATTGAATATAAATTTGAACACGTTGAAATTTATATATAATGTGCACATAAATGTAACATTTATACATAGACACACCTGTGCACATCCCTTGACAGATTATATTCATGGATTAGTGCCATGTTTCACCATTCAATAACTTGTTTAGCAGATTCAAATCGATCGACATGAGGGTTCATCTGATACCTTCGAAGTGCTCATTTTATACATGTCCCTACACCATCGTGCTCTCCTTTTCTATGACCAGTCTCAAAAAAATTCCAACAATGTGTAATGTTTAATTTTTTATGAAGACGGCATAACCAGTAGAATGATCGTGTAGATTTGAACTGACCCACACACCCATCGGACCATATTCATTGTCGATTGAATCTAATTTTGTGTTCTTTCAATGAATCATAAAATTTATCAAAACAATGTTGTACATAATGTGTGTCGTGTGCTCGATCATCACTTATATAAAAGTGATATTCTTTAATAACATGTCAATTGTCGTTGGTGATTTCTATGTTTGGAAGACTCCGTTGAGCATGTCTATATAGAATGTGCACAATATCGTGACTTGATTAGAATGATAATATTTTCTATGTATTTCTTTTTGTTCAACGAATGTGTAATTCTCTACAAAATCAACTACAGACAAAACTATCCCTGGTGGAAACACTTCACGAGATTGTTTGAATTGTAGATCTTACCATCGAGCTCTATGTGAATGCTTGGTGTATTTATAGATTTCTTCCTCAAACTTCTTCAAAAATTCTATCACGTTAATATTATCTACCTTCAAATCAATTCATAATTCATATCAAAGAATGTGGAGTCGTGTTGCTCATATATTCATATCTCTTCCTATTGACTCTTATATTAGAAAATGATTGATCATTCATATGAATCTGATACTTTGAATGAAACAAACTTAGATTTCCACAATGATCACATTTCTATCCACCAACACATTTTTTTTTGTAAAATAAATCATCATCTTCTCTTTCACATAGAATTTCAGATATAAAAACACTGAATGTGGAAGGAGGAGGTGAACCTGGTCATAAAATTTTACCAAAATCCAAAAAAGTGTCGTAATACAACTCAAAGTCCACATGATATTGACAACAACACATGTCACAGACAACGATGGGTCTAACAATCCATGGTTTTTGTTGCACAAATGTAATGATAAAAATTTTAACTTCTTTGTGCTCTTCTTTGAACTTATTAAACAAATCTATTTGTGTCATTGGAAATTTATGCTTTGGATGTTCTTCATATTGATTTCATTCTATTCTTCATTGCAATACATCACTTGTATGTGGTGAAACACGTGATTCTTCCAACCAATAATTACAGGCCAATTCTTTAACATTTTCTGCAAGTCTATCTTTGTAGGGTTGTCTAGAAATCACTATCCAACAAGCCAATTCATCATTTACATCTATTTGGAAACCAATATTTCTATGTTTGTGCAATGTTTTTCTTGACGTTCTTATCGTTTTTTCCATGTGTCATGTCAAACGATCTTTTATATTGCTAGATGAAACAAATGTTGTTTGTATCACTCTACGTGCAACACAGACATCTTCTTTTCGAGATTTTCCAAAAGATTTTAATACAATAGCTATATTGTTCAATACATTCTTTGTCACCTTTGTATCATTTGTCGACTTTTGAATACCCAATAATGATGTAGCTTCTTTTAACTTTCTTGACTTCATTAGACAAAGTAAAAGTTGAGCTTGTATTGTTACTGATTCATCTTTGAAAAAAGTATTATACATATTCTTAGTTCGATATCTTATATAATGCTTATCTTTTTTCTTCACAAATTTGTCAGTATCAACATTTTCTAATATTTCATCATCAATGTTGATAGATTCTACTCCATATTTCAATTTAAAGTTTATATTAAAAAACATAACATGAACATAAATTCACTAAATTATATATATATGAGTGTTCATCTTGTATTATCTAAATTTATGCACATACCTATAGGTGATTCGTCTTCTGCTTCAATTTCAGTTTCAATGTTTTTTTCTTCAATTTTGGTTTCAACGTCTTCTTCAACATTATGAGACGGATCTATTTATGTAAATTTTGAAAAACATCAATTTGTAATTACAATCAATTATATTAAATTTACAATATTTTAAATTTGAATTATATACTTTGAATTCTGTACTTTTGGAATATAGTCCCAATGTGTGTCATGTGCTCGATCATCATATGTGCATGCATACCTTTTTGAACTTCTTCTTGTCGAAAATATCTATTGACATTATCATCATTTGTTTCTTGAATATTTGCACGTTCTTGTTTCTTTCTCCAATAAATATCTTTCCTTTGTTTGATTTGGCGAGTATCATCTCGAGTGCGATCATATTTTTTCTTGTGAAAATTTTTGTTTCCCGTGACTTTTATAGTTATCTATAAAATATATGTTCAACAAAGACTTTACCTTGAAAAAATGCTCAACATTTATCTTTCAACATATAAATTGTTATTCCAATAAAAACTTGAACAAACATCAATTACTTTATTCAACAAAAACCAAAAATATGATTCAAAACTTTG
>JASDQU010107652.1:48619-72164 GCA_032191745.1 Picea mariana | reverse complement strand
ATATAACTGTATGACAATCAAAAAAATGCAGGGATGTAAGGAATTGAACATTCAACATCATTCACACATATGAGATATACAGAGACAAATATTTCCTGAGGAAACCCAGAAAGGGTAAAAACCTCTTCTTCTTTATATGCTAAGTAATCTTTACATTCTATACATTATCATACTTATGAGCACCAACTTATAATGAGGCTATAACCTTTGTTTTGCAAGCTACAACTTGCTGAGAGAACCAACTCTCTATTTTCTCTAGCACCTACTAGAAGGAAGAACCAGCTCCCTGGTTTCTCTAGCACCCACTAGAATTAAGCACCAACTCCCTGGTTTCTCTAGCACCCAATAGAAGGAAGTAACAGCTTCGTAAGTGTTCCATCACCAACTAGATGGAAGCACCACCTTCCAGTCACACAGACACCGACCTGTATAATAGAGAACAACGGTTCTCCCTTTCACCACCCTGGTTTCTCTGGCTGCAACCAGATGGAAGCTACAACTCCCTATCTTCAAGCACCCACTTGAACCTCTGAGGAAAATAGTCCTCCCTAACACCTCCCTACCACCCTGAAATATAAATCTTTGCTACTAAAACTTATTATAGTGGTATAATTTTCATCAATGGTTTACCAGTCTCATCACTATGCGCCTACACTTCTCTGCTCTCCTGTATTAGTGTCTCTATGCCTACATCTTATTGCACTTTTTGATCTTCTACTCTTCTCTACAAGTGCACCTCATCCTTCTTTTATTGTCTCAACTATGCATCTATGTTCTTTTCTTCTGCTACACTTTATGTTCTACATCTTATTTTGATTCTCTGAATTACACCTCTTATGTGTATTTCAGTTCCTGCCCACAACATCCATTTCCCCGTGTGTGATTCCTCTCTACAGTAGCGCTCATCTCTTCTTTGTTCTGCATTCTTATAGTCTATGTGCACCTTGTGCATCCCATATGCGCAATGCTTCTKCATGCTCTTCATGTTGAGTTCTCTACCTAATCATCATTGCAACTCTTCAACTTCTCTAGCTGTTAAACCCATGTGTCCATCATCACTGGGTGTTATGCTGAGATTCCTAAGCCTATCTACCAGTCGAGACTCTTTGTCTTCTCTGTCACAGTCGAGCTCATCCTCTTTGTTGTCGTTACAGGATTCAATGCTCTTCCATATGTCCATTTCCTCCTAAACAATCTTCATTCCACTACCAGAGGCCTTGAGACTCTTCATCTTCTCTATCGATCACCCTGAAGTCTCTTCTAGTCCTTTAGCAGAAACAATTAGTTGTTTCTAGCAGTTACACTGTGAACCTCCAAAAACTGCATCAGAAACTGAATCGCCATTGATYGATTAACTGTGAAGAGAAACATTAGCCCTTCGATCATATGCTTGATTAACCTGCACTGTTGGATTATAAATGATGGGTCTCRCGCTTATTTTGCCATTTCACAATTCGACATTTTGGCATTTCAACATTCTTGTGGTGAAGAGTTATCTTGACGCTCCATGTTGCGATCTCAGAAATGGAGTTTAGTTGTTAGCACCTTTTGCAATTTCACATTTCRGCACTTCGGGACTCCTGTGATGAAGAGTCTTGACTCTTGACTCCTCCAACTCCTGGTATCCAAAACTCCACTTGATGTGCTTGTTTTGGGATTTTTGACGTTCGGCACTTCAGGTTTCCTGTGATGAAGAGTCTCAACTCTTGAATCCTCCAACTCCCGATATCGGAAACTCCGGTTGATGTGTTTGTTTCGGGATTTTTGATGTTTCGTATTTCGGCACTTTGGGACTCATGTGATGAAGAGTCTTGACTCTTGACTCCTCCAACTCTTGGTATCCGAAACTGCGGTTGATGTGACTGTTTCGAGATTTTGAGGTTTCACATTTCATAAGTTCCTATCGTGAGTTTCTTCCTTGACTCCTCCAAATCCCAGTATCTGAAACTCCAAAATGGAGTCTTTGTTTCTGATACCCAAAATGGAATTTATCTTGTGATCTTGCCATGCAATCATCATTGTGTTCCTAGTCGTGATCTTTGCCATCAATGATAAACACTCATACTCTGCACTCTACGTGCACCTCTGCACTATATCTTCTAGTCTTCATGAGCTCGCTCTGCTTCGTCTTCCCAAAATACTTCTGGTGCCCGCCTGACACATTATACCTATACTCAAGCCATCATCATTATTTTACTTTCCTTCAATGACAATCATGCGTTTCCTGTTAAACATTCCAACAATCTCCCCCTTTGGCATTGATGGAAACAAAGGCACCCATACCCATTTTTTTCTCCCCATTTGACATCAATGTCAAAGAAAACATGCTGCCTTTGAGCTATTGTAGTATTTTTCAGAGGTATAAGATATTCAATCAATACAAATTCCCCCTAACAGGATGGACTCTCTTAGGCGTGAGACGGGATGACACCCAACTTTTGTCGGAGATATTCAAATGGTGTCTTGGCTAGGGGTTTAGTAAAGATGTTTGCTATTTGTTCTATGGTTGGAATGTAATGGACCTGAACAATATGATTGGTGACCTTCTCTCTTAGAAAATGGTATTTTATGGGAATATGCTTGGTCTTGGAGTGGAATACAGGATTCTTGGACACACTGATGGCACTAGTGTTATCACAATGAATTGGGATCGGTGCAGTGTATTTTACCTCCAATTTTGAAAGTGTCTGAATCATCCATAATACTTGAGTGCAACAGGTAGAAGAAACAATGTACTATGCCTATGTAGTTGATAAAGAAATGGAACCTTGCATTTTACTCAACCATGCTACTAGAGAATCTCCTAAGAAGAATGCACCTCCACTCGTGCTTTTCCTTTCATCCATATAATTAGCCCAATCAGCATCTGAGTAGACTGATAATTGAAAATTATGATTCATAGGATACCATAGGCCATAGTTCATTGTTTATTTCAAATATTTGAATATCCTTTTGACATCTAGAAAGTGACTCTATTTAGGTGCATATTGATATCTTCCTACCATTCCAACAACATGCATTATGTCTGGGCGAAATGTTTTGATGTACAACATGATTCCTATCATTGACCTATATGAACTTTGATCAACATTAGGTGAGTCATCATCCTTGCTTACTTTGCATCCAGTAACCATAGGTGTGCCCACAAGTTTAGAATCTTCCATTTGAAACCTTTTCAACATTTCTCTTAGATATTTTTCTTGAGAAATGAACATCCCTTCAGACCTTTGAGTAATTTGCAGACCAAGAAAAAATGACAGTTCACCTATCATTAACATTTCAAACATAGACTCCATGGCAGAATCAAGCCATTGTACCAATGAATCCTTATTACATTCGAAGATGATGTCATCTACATAGACCAACACGAAGAGAAAATCATTATCCTCTATTTTGATATATAGATTTTTGTCAATTGTTCCTCTCTTGAACCCTTTTTCTTTGATATAGGTATTCAGTCTGTGATCCCAGGCACAAGGGGATTGTTTTAACCCATATAAATATTTCTTCATCTTGCATACTAAATCAGGGTTATCAAACAGTTCGAAACCCTCTGGTTGTTCCATATAGACTTCTTCATTTAAATCTCCATTTAGAAAAGATGACTTGACATCTGTTTGATAAAATTTAAACCTTTTATGAAAAGCATAGGTAATAAATATTCTGATAGCTTCTAATCTTTCTACGGGCACAAATGTTTCATCAAAATCCAGTCCTTCTATTTTAGCATAGCCTTTACAGACCAATCTTGCTTTGTTCCTGACAACTTGTCCCTTCTCATTCAACTTATTCTTAAAGATCCATTTGGAACCAATGATATTTTTACCTTCAGGTCTATGAACGATCTCCCACATATTGTTTTTCTCAATCTAATCAAGTTCATCATTCATTGTTTTAACCCAATGGTCATATTTGCTAGCTTCATTAAAATTCTTGGGTTCCAACATGGATATGAAAGCTATATGTGATTGTTCGGTGTTTTTGATTATCTTTCTCCTGGTTTGTACACCTTTGTCTTTTTCACCAATTATCTGACTTGCAGGATGATTCTTTTGAGTGATTCTAGAGGAGGAATTTGAAGTTGTCTATTGATTTGAGTCTGTCTGAGTATCTGTGTCTTCATCTAATTCAGAGTCTTTGTTTTCTGATTCTTGGACCTGTTCATCTTCAGCTTCAACTGTGTCTTCTATAGAAGATTCATTATTGTACACCTCTCTTGTTGGGATTCCTTCATCAACTTTTACGTCAATACAATCAACCATTTTATGCAGCCTCTTATTATAGCGGTTGTATCCTTTACTATTTGTAGCATACCCTAAGAAGGCACCTTCATCAGCCCTGTCATCATATTTGTCAAGGTTCTCATCATTATTCTTTATGTAACATTTACTCCCAAAGACTTTGAAGTGTTTGATTGAAGCATGCCTCCCATACCACACTTCATAAGGTGTCTTGTCACTTTGTGGTCTGAGGTGGGATTTGTTAAGAACATGGACTGATGTGTTTATTACTTCTACCTAGTAGGTTTGACCAATTTTCTTCTCATTCAACATTGACCTGGCCATTTGCTTCACTGTTCTATTTTGCCTCTCAACTACTCCATTTTGTTGTGGCATTCTTGGGATTGTGTATTCTCTCTTGATCCCATGCTTATCAAAGAATTCCTTGAAATCACTTGACATAAATTCTCCTCCTCTGTCTGATCTTACTACCTTTAACCTCTTGCCTGTTTGATTCTCAGTTAAAGCGTTAAATTTTTTAAAATTCTCAAATGCTTCATCTTTTTCCTTGAGAAAGGCAACCCAAGTAATTCTGGAGTAATCATCAATAATGCACTTTCTAATCTTATGCTCTTCTCTACAAGTGCACCTTAGCCTTATTTTACTGTCTTAGCTATGCATATTTGTTCTTTCCTTCTTCTGTGCTTTATGTTTTGTGTCTTATTTTGATTCTCTGAATTATGCCTCTTCTGTGTATTTCAGCTCCTTCCCACAAAATCCATTTCCCCATGTGTAATTCCTCTCTACAACAACACTCATCTCTTCTTTGTCATGCATTCTAATAGTCTCTGTGCACGTTGTGCATCCCATATGTGCAATGCTTCTACATTCTCTTCATGTCAAGTGCTCTGCCTAATCATCATTTAAACTCTTCAACTTCTCTGGCTATTAAACCCATGTTTACATCATCACTGGGTGTTATGCTAAGATTCCTTTGTCTGTCTACCAGTCGAGACTCTTCATCTTCTCTGTCACAATCGAGCTCATCCTCTCTGTTGCAGTTACAGGCTTCAATGTTCTTCCATCTGTCAATCGACTCCTGAATATTCTTCATTCCACTAGCATATTCCTTGAGACTCTTCATCTGCTCTGGCAATCACCTCCAAGTCTCTTCCAGTCCTCTGGTAGAAACAATCAGTCGTTTCTAACATTTACAATGTGAACCTCCAAAAACCACATCAGCAATTGAATCACCACTGATCGATTAATTGTTAAGAGAAACAGTATCCCTTCGATCATATTCCTGATTAACCTACACTGTTGGATTATAAATGATGGGTCTCACACTTATTTCACCATTTCGCAATTCGACATTTCATCATTTCAACATTCCTGTGGTGAACAGTTATCTTGACGCTCCATGTCACAATCTCCGAAATCAAGTTTAGTTGTTAGTGCCTTTCACAATTTCTTATTTCGACACTTCGGGACTCGTCTAATCAAGATTCTCAACTCTTGACTCCTCCAACTCCCAGTATCCGAAACTCCACTTGATGTGCTTGTTTTGGGATTTTTGGCATTTTGTATTTCGGCACTTCGAGACTCCTGTGATGAAGAGTCTCAACTCTTGACTCCTCCAACTCCCGGTATCGATAACTCCGGTTGATGTGCCTATTTTGGGATTTTCAGCATTTTGCATTTTGACACTTTGGGACTCCTGTGATGAAGAGTCTTGAATCTTGACTCCTCCAACTCCTGGTATCCGAAACTCCGGTTGATGTGTCTGTTTTGGGATTTCGGTGTTTTGCATTTCAGCACTTCGGGACTCCTGTGATGAAGAGTCTCAAGTATTGACTCCTCCAACTCCCGGTATCTGAAACTCTGGTTGATGTGATTGTTTCAGTGATTTCAAGGTTTCGCATTTTGCAAGTTCCTATCGTGAGTTGCTTCCTTGACTCCTCCAGCTCCCAGTATCCGAAACTTTGAAATGGAGTCTTTGTTTCTGATACCCGAAATAGAATTTATCTTTTGATATTGCCATGCGATCATCATTGTGTTGTTGGTCATTATCTTTGCCATCAATGACAAACACACACACACTGCACTCTTCATGCACCTCTGTACTATGTCTTCTGGTATTCATGATATTTCTCTGTTGTGTCTTCCCAAAATACTTCTGGTGCCCGCCTGACACATTATACATGTACTCAATCCATCATCGTTGTTGTACTTGCCTTCAATGACAAGCATACACTGCCTGTTAAACATGACAACATCTATAAACTATGGGTGTTAGGTGACCTTCTATCAAGTCTCTTTTTAAAAATGCAGGCATAGTAAAGACACTCTATAAGAAACACTAAGTAAATTGTTGTACACAGGGAATAAGACAATCACTAAAATCAATTATAGAGATTCGGAAAGGTATTACTACTACATCACAGCCATGGACAACCTAAAATCCATGTCAAGGTGAATATCAAATTGTTGTTAAAGTTTATTAAGGCAAGGTTGGTTGTGGTATACATCAAGGTGGAGTTACACATATACAACCGCAGAGATGTGATAACGTGGTTTTCAAGTATGAAAATCACAAAGTGAAAAAAAAGGGAAATGTTACCGTGTCTAACATGCGATAATTTAGGCTTACCAGACTATATCATTGTGTATAGTATTCATCGCAATAATGTGCCCTTAAATCCCAGTCCAAAATGTAATAAAAGTGCATTCCGTAAATGGAAAAAACGCGGTCGAAGGGAATAATTCTTAATTGCTACAACCCCAAGGATGCTAGCATTGCATCCTTGATAGACCAAGGAAGAAGGTGGGTAAATGGGTGATGCAGTATCACAATTTCACATCGTCATCTTAGTGATATGGGTAAACCACAGTGATATAAAAGCCATGATACAATTGCAGAAATGTAGATTCAAAAGCAGGGATATTACTGGGCATGATGAAAACATCGTGGAGTCGAAAGGTAATTACTGTCAATGCAAGCATGGGTTAAAAATGGTACTTAAGCCATTTTAAAATTCTGGATTAGAAAAGGGGAGAGATGTCAAAATCGTGAGCAAAAATGTTGTCGTCTTCCAAGCATTTTGTTGCTCTGCGTGTCAATCCAACGTTGAGTCTTAATAATGGAATTTGCTAAACTTTACCCTCCCAAAATCGCTCAGTGAACCTAAGATATTGCATTTAATCACAGTAAAGAAAACACTGCCAAATAAAAAATTTAGCCAAGACATAAATACATCAATCGCARTCACACTAGAAGGTATTAAATCATTGTAAGTCTAGGTGTAATAATGGTTAAATTCATTGTCTAAGATGGTAAAAATAAAGGGTAATTTTTCCATTAATATTTAATGGAAACACATAATACATTATCCATTCGCCATCAACCATTATTTAAAATACAAATTGCATTCACCATCAACTAAATTAAAACACAGCCTGCATTCACTAGAAATTGCATTAAAATGCAGAGTACATTCTCCAACAATTACATTAAAACAAAGAGTAATTACAGGTTCACATGAATTTTCTCAAGGTTATATCTGATGCCTAAAATTAGATGAGGTCGCTGACTTCCACAAGTTCTAAATAACGTAGTCTAAATACTTTAAAAACTGTCAATCGAGTCAAAATGAAGTGCAGGGGTAAAATCATAGCTCATAGGTGTGAAAACATAAGGTAAAATTTTCATAGTAGAGGAAGACTAGATGTATAAAAACCCCACAGTAAATTTTCTTGGAAAATCATTAAAAATGTAGACGACAATCATTTAAAATCGCAAAGATCATTTCATTAAAATGCAGAGATCCTTTCATCAAATGTAGAGGGTAATAAGAAGGTCGCGGAAGGAAGGACAACAATCGAAGAGGTACTCATTCACAACGTTGAAAGGCAATCCATCATTTAGGAACTATTGAAAAGGGTATATAGTTGGGAAAGAATCCTTCGCTCATCATCCATGCACACAAAATCAGGGTGTTAGGATCTATAGGTCTATTAACACTGAAGTGACGACCGTAAATCCAGCTCCTGGACGACTGCTCAGGTGTGGAATGATGAGCTAGGGATGAGGGAAAAGTAAAAATACCAAACTCATAAAAAATCAATAAAATCAATCGGACAGTCACAACATCAAGAATCAAATGCCAAGGGAATACAGTCTAGTAGCGAGCTTAAGGCTATGGGAAAAATAAGTTCTCAGTTAATATGCTAAGTCAAACATTTTCTTTACCCAATTAAAAATATAGAAATTAAAGAATAAGGTATAATGAGAATATACCATGAAGAATCAAGTAAGTGTATCATGGCCCAAGTCGTCTGCTCTGAGTTGTTTTCCCACGCGCTCTATGAAGCTCCCGCTTATCGACCGATGAGACTTCATCGGTACCTCCTGACCAACGCTAGGGGTACTCTTCTTCCCCCTTATCCCCCCGAGTTGAAAATAGGCCACGCACACTAAACCAACAATCAACTAGCTNAATAAGTTCTCAGTTAATATGCTAAGTCAAACATTTTCTTTACCCAATTAAAAATATAGAAATTAAAGAATAAGGTATAATGAGAATCTACCATGAAGAATCAAGTAAGTGTATCATGGCCCAAGTCATCTGCTCTGAGTTGTTTTCCCACGCGCTCTATGAAGCTCCCGCTTATCGACCGATGAGACTTCATCGGTACCTCCTGACCAACGCTAGGGGTACTCTTCTTCCCCCTTATCCCCCCGAGTTGAAAATAGGCCACGCACACTAAACCAACAATCAACTAGCTCCGAGCTGGCCTCGCAAGGTTGAGCTACTACTCCTCACTGAGCTGGGAATCCGAACTCCCACAAGCTAAGTCAGTCAAGTCTAAAATTCTGCAGCGTAATGTTACACATAACAGAGGAGATCCATCACCTTTCTCCTCCCTCCTTTATATAGAGTTTCTGAGTCATTTTCTTTCCCAAATTCCTATTTAATTTATTGTTCAATAATTTAATTCATAAAAATCCTCCCCGTACATGTGTCACCCATCCCCTTCATTGCACCATAAATTAATTTCATTAATTAATTAATTACCACTATTTCCCTCACCCACCTAGAAGCATTCCTAGAATCCATCCTACGTGTCCTCATATTCCCTTACACATTTTAATGACTTACCCTCTTACTAATTTACTAATTGACTTCAATTTAGAAATTTCTTAATGGAAAGATACCTTACTAAGTTAGTCTTTCTACTTTTTCCTTACGTTTCCCTTTCTCTTAATGTTTCCTGCTTTTTCCTAGTTTCCCAATTCTTTTAAATTTCCCCATTTCCCTTTTCATTTAAAACTCAAATTTGCAACTATAAAAATTTACCTTTTTCCCCTTTTTATTTTTAACAAATTTTTAATTAGCATATGTAACAAAACAAATTATTTCCCCTTTTTCCCCTTTTTAAATTTAATCCCCCAAAAGTTTTTTTTTATAAATTAATTGGATCGCTTACCCCCTTCTCTTAACATGATTAATGATGATTACTTTTATTGTTTATTTATTTTATTTTTATTTTATTTTTTATAAATACATATTTTTTATCACAAGTATCACTTACCTACATTTTAATTTTTGAGGTTGGGCGACTTTTTATTAGGGAAATTGTTTTTAAATATTTCTTATCACATTATTCGTTCTAAGGCCATCTAGGTTTATTCATTTATTAATTAACAATGCGACGTTCCCTTCAAGATGCAATAGGTGCTCCAAGGGTGCCACTCACCTCCTTCTATTTCCCTTGTGCAACGTGCCCTTCATGACACACTACGTGCACCAAAGGTGCCACTCAACTCATCCATTTTTTCTTTCACAACGTGACCTTTAGGACACACCATGTTCTCCAAGGGTGCCACTTGCTTCTTGACGGACTTGGTAGACATCAAAAACCCCTGGAGTCAAATACTCTGCCAGGTGATATTGTCGGAGACTAAGGGCCTCTAAGGAATAAGGCCCCTRCCTTATTGCGTACCCCTTAGATACATTGTGAGATACTATCGCAGTCTACCCTCACGACATCGTGGATCTTCTCAAACTAGGTCTTCTTTAACCTATAGCTCAAGCCATGATGGGAGTGCTAGTAGGCTGTGGCAGGGCTGCTATCCACACCTCTCCCTAAACGTCTGTGGTAGTCATGCATGACGCCTCTACTCCACATGTGAGTCTGGTCGGCAAGCTATCGTCATCCTGCATCATCAATGAATTATGTCAGAAATGAGATCCATAATCATAACATCTAATCATATGCACATATGTCATACATACAACAATAAAACCCAATAGTCCACTCCCTGATTCGATCCAAAGTCTAAGAGTTTCACCGATGCCTCTACATCCTCGTGGTCCAAAATCTTGCACACTCATGAGAATCGAGTCAATATCACCTGTCTAAGTCACTACAACAAAATAACATAATAATCACATCCATAATTCCTCATAATCATAATCAATGACAAATAATGTAAAAAYCGGGACCACTTGCAAGCAAGTGTCCTCAAAGAATAAGTTCGCTCAATGTGCATAAAGGTGGGATGTTGCTTACACCACCTCATGGTCTAAATTTCAACCCAAAGTTTCACAGTAAAAKTGCCGAAAGAAATGTGTATCATAGTATCATAAGTCTACCTATCCAACAAAATGAAAACTACTGGTGCATATTATATGCATCCTTCGAGATCACCAAGTGCGGACTATAGTTGTCCCTCGGGACCTTTACCTCATCTACTTTTCGACACCGTAGCTGTCGAATCCAATGATCCAGGATGTGGATCGACTCAGCTGTGAGTGCACCTTCATCCGACATCTGCAAGGTGCCCAAGTCAAAACATGTGTAGGATTACTAATCATAATTCCTCAAAATAGACGTGAAAGACATTGTGCATATGCCTCAAGAATTAAACAAAGCTAGTCATTAGGCCACGGGCCTCTCTTTTCCACAATATCATAGGATCCCATGAACCTAGCAGATAGTTTAGCCCCTTTTACAAACTTGATCAAACTCTTATGAGGTTTCAGTTGCAAAAATAGCCGATCACCACATTGTAACTACGGTCGACACAATGCACATCGACATAACTCTTATGCCGATCTTGTGCTTCCTTGATAGTTTTTCTTAGTTTTCATTTAATCTTCCATTTATTGGATCGCTTCCGGTCCCACCAAGACCCTATCCTCAAGCCAATCCCAACTGAAAGCCATCTGAAAAGGTTGCCCATAAAGAAATGTAAAGGGCGCCAAATTAATGGTGCTTTGGTAATTGTTGTTATAATCGAATTCTACCAGTGGAAAGAATTCTTCCCAAYGCTTATGTTGGTTCATCACGTACATACGCAACATGTCTTCCAAGGTATGTTTCGTATGTTTAGTCTTCCTGTCAGTCTCCAAGCGATACACAGTACTRAAGTTAAGTTGTGTTCCCAAGGCCTCTTTGAAAATAGTCCAAAATCGTCCAGTAAACACCGATTCTCGATCAGATCTAATGCTMTTAGGTATACCATGTAACCTCCTAATATCACTAATGAGAAATATAGCTATGTCAGGTGCCTGATACGTCGTACGCATAGAAATAAAATGATCACTCTTCATCAGAGCGTCGACTACCATGAAAATTGAGTCGTGTCTCCTTGTCGTTAGTGGAAATCCAACAATAAAATCCATTGAAATAACCCCCCATTTCAATTCAGGAATAGTGTGTGGTTGTAGTAATCCTGTTGGATGTCTATGTTTGACCTTTACCTCCTGACATGTTAGACATCTTGCCACATAGTTGAATATGTCTTCCTTCATTCCTTTCTAGAAGAATAAGGGTTTAAAGTCTGCCCTCATCTTCATGACTCTCGGGTGAGCCATGTATACTTCTCTATGAGCCTCGCTTAGGATCAATCTCCTCAACTCATCATTCAGTGTTACATAAATCTGATTTTTAAACCTCAATAATCCATTGTCATCAAACGTAAATTCTTTTTAGTGCTTCACTAGAAATGAAACTCTTGGTAGCACTGAGATCTATCAAAATACTAAGTGTTTGGTTAGTGACAATACTTGACGTCTTAAGCACAGTTGAATGGTGCTCTGCCTAGTGATTATTCACCATTGCATGAATCTGATGGACCCTACCCAAAACTCCCATGGTATTGGGTTCGACTTATCCAGATGCTCTGACCGCTTCCTCTAGGCAGTTATGCTGGTAATGTGGATCCCCACAATCCAACACACTTTCTTCGGTCCAATAATCCTGGTACCCAAAGTAGAAGTAGAACTCTAGCAATAAGGCCCAACTCAAACTTCTTGACCTTAAGTTTCTGGGTAACTTGGTGCAGAGCATACAAAAGCATCTCCAAAATGGCCTCGTACTCGGGCACTGTGAGGCTGCCTTGTCACAAGGCATCAAACTCGTTGAGCTAACACTCAAGGAAATCCTTAGAAAGATACATCTCCGTGAACCATTCCTCGAAAATTTCCCATGACATGTTGTTGACGTCCATGTTCAAATATGGTAGGAGTGTCTTCTGCCATAGAAGAGCATTCCTCCTCAGTTCAAAGACCATCATGTAGACCTTCATGATGGAGGTCAAATCACGAAGTGTGAAGAACAATTCCTTTCTCTACAACCATGTCTCAATGACACCACCATCCGCGACATTTGTGGAATTGTAAACTCAACTCTCTCAAGTTCTTGGTGGATGCTAATGGTACTAGCTAGGGCACACTGTGGACCCTTAGGGGTATAGGTTCCCTGGCCTTATGTCAGTTCATATGGTGAATCGAGGCCTTTGACATTACCTGGAAGGGCCTTTTCAGATCATCATCATCCCTTACAGCAAGTGAAACCATCCCAAGGACTTACCCTTCCCCTTGGGGGTTCGACTCTGAGGGTGTGTGAAATTATGGAGGCGTTTCACCTCCTTCCATGAAACCATGTTGCGAACCTCTGAGGCATCCTCTAAATGCGATCACCACAAGGACACGTTAAGGTTTTTAATTAACATAAGGGTTAATACTCACGGGTTTACTGCAGTGGAAATCCTGGTGATCCATAGTCGTAGGCTTGAACCCTCTCTGATACCATATGTAATAACCTGAATCATTACGACTACAAGTGAAGAGAAAATAAATTTTATTTTTTTTGCAAGAAGGCAATGACGACAACCATTGAACCACACAACTTGATGACAAATACATGCACGTCGATCAGGAAACAAACAAAAATGACTCAATGCACTGAACAACGATCTACTGGGAGAACATGCGTAACTCACAAAAATATAGAGTAGACTACCCGTCTGACACAAACATGACAATGCCTGCAAGATAAGGAAGACATCACAATCCTGACACAATGGCCCTGACGCCCAGTAACTAGAACCTCTATGGCGCATAACCGTTGCCTGTAGCCATTACACCCCAAGCGCCAATAACAAACTTACAACAATCAATCACTCCCACAACCAAAATCACAGAATCGGGCTGAGTCATCATTCACCTCTACCCAATAGGGTGCGCCATGATCCCCTAGTCAAGGATCATGTCGCCCCAGCTGATAGGCGTGACGATAATCCTGGCGAAACCTAACCTATCTGGACCATGGACTCAAGAAAAATTCGACATGCTAGGGGCCAAAATAACTGACATGAAGACTACATATACGCCCTCAAGCAGTAGGTTGACAAGACCCAAGGTGAGGTTATTCAGTTAAAAAAATAAAACACAAGCTCTTACATGTCTTTGCCAACAAACAAAAACCATTATCAGTAGGTGAGATGCCAAAGTGCTAAGGAGTGAACTATCATAAGCTTATCATTATCATGAATGTGACCCAATCATGTGACCACATTTTCACAAAGTTACTATTATCACAAAATATATCAAGGGTGAACCAAATGTGCTTAAATAAGTAAACTACTTCACATTCAATGATCTACGTTGCTTATATAATAATCACTTTTGCTCTCAAATTAACATGTCTAAATTAATCCATAAATACCACCTAAATTAACCATTGAACAATATATCACCATCATACCAACCTAAATATTTAACCCTATTAATGACACACTATTAACAAAATTAATCTATAACAATATTAACAATGTGTATACAATACTATAATTATGACACCATCATCACTATTAAATTACAACTCGCTTTCTAACAACACTAGTAGTATTAATGTATAAGCAGTTGTCTATTAAATGCCATTCGGTAGCCATTCTTTAATCAATTAGATAAACACATTGTTCTTCAATTTAATATTACATTAGCAGTAAGAATCTTTGTGTAATCAATTCGCTGCCAGCGAGCTGGTCATAAGGTAAGGAAACACTACAATATTCAACGCTACCATAAAGCGGGGTAATAAAACATTCAATTATTAATCGCTAAAACCATCAAACTTACTACCAAGATTTACTGTAGGTATCATAGTTAAATGATTTCAGAAATCAATGTGAGGGGATTCGCTACCCAAAGCATTGTAGATAAACATTGTCCCAATGCATTAAGATGCCCAACAAAAGCACTACCAACATTTACCTGGGCAAAAGATGGGTAAACAACGCTTCCATAAGGTTGTTAGTCAATAAGTTTGTTGTCATAAAGCATTTTATAACACAATTAGACGATGCTCTATGAGTCACTACCAAGATAAAATTCTAACCATAGAGAACGCTGCCGATACAAAACGCCACAAATAAAAAAAAACGTTGCCCATAAAAATCGTTGGGTGTATTAAACGTCTGGGTAAATCTAGTAAATAAAATCTATAAAATCTGGGTGTTAGGTGACCTGTTGTCAAGTATCTTTTTAAAAACGCAGGCATAGTAAAGACACTCTATAAGAAACGATAAGTAAATTGTTGTACACAAGGAATAAGACAATTGCTAAACTCAATTCTAGAGATTCGATAAGGTATTATGGTTGCATCACAGTCATGGACAACCTAAAATCGTTGTCAAGGTGAATATCATTTTTTTGTTAAAGGCTATTAAGGCAAGGCTGGCTATGGTTTACATCAAGGCATAGTTACATGTATACAACCATAGAGATGTGATAACGTGGCTTTTAAGTATGAAAATCACAAGGGAAATATTACCCAGTCTAACATGCGATAATGCAGGCTTACTAGACTATAACATGCGATAATGCAGGCTTACTAGACTAGATCATTGTGTACAGTAGTCATCGCAATAATGTACCCTTAAATCCTGGTCCAAAATGTAATAAAAGTGGAGTATGTAAATGGTAAGAAATTCGTCCAAGGGAATAATTCCTAACCGTTACAACCCCAAGGACGCTAGCATTGCATCGTGGATATGCCAAGGAAGCAACTGGGTAAAGGGATGATGCGGTATCAAAATTTCACACGCTCATCTTAGTGATATGGGTAAACCACAATGATATAAAAACCATTATACAAATGTAGAAACGTAAAGTCAAACAGGGATAATACTGGGCAAGATGACAAAATCATGGTGCCAAAAGGTGCTTACTGCTAATGTAAATGTGTGTTAAAAAGGTGCTTACTACCAAATTCCCATTTAATTTATTGTTCAATAATTTAATTCATAAAAATCCTCCCTGTACATGTGTCACCCATCCCCTTCATTTCACCCTAAATTAATTTCATTAATTAATTAATTACCCCTATTTTCCTCACCCACCTAAAAGAATTCCTAGAATCACTCATAGGTGTCCTCATATTCCCTTAAACATTTTAATGACTTACCCCTTACTAATTTACTAGTTGAGTTCAATTTAGAAAGTTCTTAATGGAAAGATACCTTACTAAGTTAGTCTTTCTTCTTTTTCCTTACATTTCCCTTTCTCTTTATGTTTCCCGTTTTTTTCTAGTTTCCTAATTCTTTTAAATTTTTCCATTTCCCTTTTCATTTAAAACTGAAATTGACAAGTGTAGAAATAAACTTTTTTCCCATTTTCTTTTTAATAAATTTTTAATTAGCATATGTAACAAAACAAATTATTTCCCCTTTTTCCCCTTTTTAAATTTTATCCCCCAAAAGATTTTTTTTATAAATTAATTGGATCGCTTACCCCCTTCTCGTCACATGATTAATGATGATTACTTTTTTTTTTTTTTTTATAAATATATATTTTTTATCACAAGTATCACTTACCTAGATTTTAGTTTTCGAGGCTGGGCGACATTAAATTAGGGAAATTGTTTTTAAATATTTCTTATCATGTTATTCATTCTAAGGCCATCTAGGTTTATTCATTTATTAATTAACAACATGGCGTGCCCTTCAAGACACACTAGGTGCTCCAAGGGTGCCACTTGCCTCCTTCTGTTTCCCTTATGTGACTTTCCCTTCAGGATGCGCTATGTGATCCAAGGCTACCACTCACCTCATCCCATTTTTCTTGCACAGTGTACCTTTCGGGATGCACCACGTGCTCCAAGGGTGCCACTCACCTCTTGAATGACTAAGTATACATCAAAAACCCCTGGATTCAATACTCCGCCAGGTGATATTGTGGGAGACTAAGGGTCTCTAAGGAATAAGGCCCCTGCCTTATTGCACACCCTTGAGAATCATCGTGAGCGACTGTCGCAGTCTTCCCTCATGAAATCATGGGTCTTCTTGAACTAGGTAGTCGTTAACCTACAATTCGAGCCACGATGAGACTGCTAGTAGGTTGTGGCAGGGCTATTGTCCACACCTCTCCCTAAACATCTCTAGTAGTCATGCGTGACCCCTCTACTCCAAATGTGAGTCTGATCGACAAGATATCGTCACCCTGCATCATCAACGAATCATGTCATAAATGAGATCCATAATCATAACATCTCATCAGATGCACATATGTCATATATACAACAATTAAACCCAATAGTCCACTCCCTGACTCGATCTAGAGTCTAAGGGTTTCAACGATGCCTCTGCATCCTCAAGGTCCAAAATCCTACACACTAAGGATAATCGAGTCAATAGCACCTGTCTAAGTCACTACAACAAAATAACATAATCATCACATCCATAATGCCTCATAATCATAATCAACGACCAATAATGTAAAAATACAAACTACTTGCAAGAAAGTGTCGTCAAAGAATAAGTTCGCTCAGTGCGCACAAGGGTGGGATGTTACAATATTGCAATTTCTACTGCCTCAACCCAATACTCATTTGACAAATGTTTGGATGTCAACATACTATGCGCCATTTCCATGATGGTTTTGTTATTTATTTCCGCGACACCATTTTTTTGTGTTGTGTATCGCACGGTAAATTTCTTGTAGATGCCATGAACTTTACAAAAGTTTTGAAATTATCTTGAAATGTATTCTCATCCTCTCTTTATTCTTAGACACTTGATGAAACAACCACTTTTCTTCTCTCCAAGTGATTTAAGCTGCTGAAAAGAACCCAATGCGTCAGATTTATGCTTTAGGAAATAAATCCATGTGTTTCTTCAGAAATCATCAATGAATGTTAGAAAATAAGTACTTCCTCCTATAGATGGAGTTTGCATTGGTACACAAATGCGTGAGTGTACTATTTATAGTGGATCTTTTTCTCTGTAAGACTTTCCAACAATAAATGATTCTCTGTGATGCTTGCCAAATATGCAACCTTCAAATATCCTTTCTAGTTTTTCAATCAATGGTAAGCCTTTTACCATATGCTTTGTGTGTAGAAACTTTAGAACTCCAAATTCAAATGTCCAAATCTGAAATTCCATAACTAGGAATCATCATGTATTTTAGATTGGAATGTTTCCTTCATCTTTGCACCATTTTCTCCTTTCTTGATACTGCGCACACTTTTTGTTGTGAATGCAATTTATAACTGAACACTTTTTCTTTTATCAACATTTTATGTTTCATTCTTCTTCTTGACTAGCTTCAATGTTAATGGGAACATCCTGCTACTTGTCATCTAGATTTTTTCAATAAGAATATTGCTTGGGTATTTATCCATGATCACATAGTGATTATCTTCCATGTAGATTTTGTATCCTTTTTGTAACAGTTGACCTGCACTCATTAGATTATGCTTTAGACCAGAAACATAATATACATCATACATAGCTTTCTATTCTCCTTGTCTGGTTAAAATGTTTATATTGTTTTTCCCTAAGACAGTGACTTGGATATATATTCCAAGCGTAACCTTGGTTTGGACTGACTCATCCAAACTAGAAAAAAATTATATGTTTCTTGTCATGTGGTTACTGCATCCTGAATCTAAGTACCATATGTCACATGGACTTGCTTGAACAACATTGTATTCAACTGGTGACAATATATTAGGCATTTCTACTATTCTAGGTAAAGCTACAACACATGCCATAGACATAGGGCGAGTTTGGTTATTTGCACTGTGACTGATATTGACTTTGCTTGGTCTGATTATACTATCTCTTTTTGTACTCATATGCATAATGTCCATACTTTTTACAGTAATGGCATTGAATCTTTGATTCGTCAATTCTTTGACAACTTGACTCGCTGGTACTTGGGTTTTGACCTCTTTCACCAGTATTTCAAGGACTSTTATTGCATTCACTTTTGTTAGAACTTCTTCCTCTGCCTATAGTGTTGTCTCTCCCCATTCTTCTTCTAAGACTTATATATGATTGCGCGAAAAATATATTTATATGAAACTAAATAAAAAAATCTTCTCAAAATGGTTTATAGAACAAGTTACACACATTTAACTTTAATTCTTTTGTTGTAAACTAATGGGTAGACTGRMAAAAMAAAAGGGTGWGTTCCCTCATRATSAAGAGTGAAAGAATGGRCCCAACTAATAAGAKTTCATAATTCACTTGAAACACACAAAGATGAAATTTGATGACTTAGTATTACACCCCAAAAATATGGAAAGTATTGTCATGTTATATCAAAACCATAAAATCCTTTATGTTAAAAAACTATTATATGGCATAGACTTCATATAWCCAATTCTAAGAATGCAACAATATGTGTTTTRATAACAATATGTATTTTGAGAAGAYRATAAGKTTCTTAGTTTACCYTATTTACATTTATATGTTTTMAATTATTGGGTTTTCCACAATTTCATATATTSTTTGGTAAAAAGGTATATGGTTATGCATCCCTCCTTGTATATTTATGGTCATCCCTCCTTGTATTTATGGTATAGAGATATCTTCCACATTAATGGAGAAACATTTTCACACAATATTCAATACTTGCTTTAAGCAAGAAAGAATACTTACTTTAAACACAAAAGAACACTAAATATAAAAATTATATTAATTTTCAAACATTTTCATGTATAGTTGAAAGACTATCTCGCAACTACAAATGATATCAACATTTTCCATTTGCTGCTGAAAAAGCTTCCGAGAATCTTTATTAATGCAAGAAAATTCACTAAGTTAAATTATTTATGTCAATGTCAATGCCCATCAATAACCTTCATTAAGCTCTTGAAGAATCTTAGTTCTCACATCCCTGCATGCACAACAAGATTTAGATTTTTATGTATGAATTCATAGAGACCCAATTGAAATAGTAAGAACATTGTAATTACCTGTCAAGCATTAGAGTGGTGGCTTGTGGGTTTGTTCCTAGAGCGTCTTCGAACGTTGAGCCATCCACAATCCTCAGACTTTCAACACCATTTACCTGATATCGATGGTTAACCACAGGGCCAACATGACATCCTTTGCGGAAATGCCACATTGTGTCCAACGTATCACGACAGATCTAAACCATGACTGCATCGTCCCATGTTTTGTTTGGCAATGCCCGCCCAATGAAGTGAAACTCAGGTAAGGAACCATTAGTTGTTGCAAATGTAACCTCCAGCTTTAGGCAACCAGGAAACCTAGGTGATCTAGGTGGATATTGGTGGCCACCCACCTATTCCACTTGGACCCATACCATTGTTTCTTTCAGTTTTTTAGTTTCCTTAATTGTAGCACAATTTACTATTTTTAGCAGTTCTTTGGGTCCTGAACCTCCAGAGCTATTTTGAGGCCCTAAATGATGTTTTTTGGGCATGAATGCTCCGGTGAATATGAGTCCATTTTGGACTCGATATTTTTTGTTAGTAGTGTATTCCTTGGATAGATCTTTCTAACGATGTATCATGTGCATCAAACGAAGATAATATGCCAAAGTTGGGACCTCGGGAAATTGATGTACCAATTTACCCCAACGGGGCCCATATTCTGGTGTTTCATCTATTAGGGTTAGGTTTTTGTATGTTTAGGGTTTTCCATTGTTTCTCAGTAATAAATAGGCCTTCAAGCCTCATTGTAATGGGCATTTCAGAGGCCAGTAGCCACCACATTTCTTCTCAAAGATAAGCTACTAGTGCCCTAGCTAGTTTATTTCCATTATGTCTGTAAGTATTTTTCAGTCATTTGTTATTAATGAAATGAAGTCTTATTTCCACTGCATCTCTGCATTTATGTCTATTTATGAATTTCATTGTGTTCCTACATAAATCCAGATCAGTGGTATCAGAGCGGTCTGCTCGTTCTCGATATTTCTTTGCATGTCCCCAACGAGGTCGGGGTATAAGGAGTTGGGGCTCGATCTGGTTGAACCTTTGCAAGATCATTCTCGCAAACCCCGACGACCGCCCATGGAGGAAGAAAATAAATATGAGGGAGAAGGAGATCCTATCAAAATGTTGCTCGAGGAGTCCCTCGAGAAACAAAGGAATGTGATGATGGACAACTTTCCTAGATTCTTCAACGGATTCCCACTAGCAGTGCATCGACATCCAACAACCACTCTGGAGGCGCCACTCCTTTTAAGGTACAAGTAAAATTTGACATTCCCATATTTGAGGGAAAAATAGATGCAAATGTCATAGATAGATGGTTGAACCTGTTAGAAGGATATTTCTAAGTTCATGAATTTTCCGACTGAGAAAGGATTATTTTCGCACTCCTCAAAGCCGGCCCCCATGTCAAGGACTGGTGGGAAACCTACTCGGAGCAATAGGGTGAGGGGGAACCCTCTCTATTCTCAACCACACCCACTTGGAATTCTTTCCAAGATGCCATCAAGGAACAATATTATCCCATGGGGAGCTATGAGGACAAATACATACAATGGACTATGTTGCGGCAGCAAAGGGACCAAGATGTGCATGAGATGATGAATCTGTTTCATACCCTATGCACAAAGTTGGGTATCAAAGATTTAGAGAAACATTTGGTGTTAAAGTACCATAGTTGTATGCACATATACATTTAGGAGGAAATGGAGTTCCTTGACATCTCTTCGCTTGGTGTGGTGTAACGATATGCTTCCAAGATTGAGCATAAGTTCAAACAGAAAAATCGAGACTTTGGATCTACAAATCATAAGCAAGGGAAAGGTACCCACAAACCGTAGAAAAAAGGACCAAGACAAGGCAGAGAAACCTAGGATAACCTACGAAAGCCACAAGAAAATAACAACACCATGAAGCCAAAAAAGGACACGAGGAAGTGGTGTGAGTTCCATAAGAGCTGCACTCACAACACAAGTGAGTGTTGGTCCAAGTAGTCATTGGTAGCCGAGTTGAAGGCTTCTGAATTGGATGCATGCTCTGACTCTGAATCAGAACCCAATAAGGGGAATGATAGGGGGAAGAATATTATCGATGTGGAGCCCAATGCCACCATTTCCACTATGAAGATCAAGAAGGAGGAACCAGAAGATCCAGAGGAGGCAGAGTGTCTCTTCCATTCCAAGATGTGGGTAAAGGGTTCCCCATTGTAGTTCATTGTCGACAGCGGGAGCCAGAAGAAACTTATCTTGGTAGAGGCCATGAAGTGGTTGGGCTTGTCAACCACAATACACCCATAACCATACACCATCGGGTGGTTGCACCAAGGATGGGACCTCCGCGTCAGCCAACAATGTAGCCTTTCCTACAACATCAAGCCCTTCATAGATGAGGTATTATGTGACATTGCTCCTCTTGATCTTTTTGATGTATTATTAGGCCAACCGTACTTGTGGAAGTGACATGTTGTGTATGAGTCCATGCCTCGTGCTATTATTATCACCTTGGGAAATAATCTGTACAGGATACCAGAGATAGCACCGCTTACCACCATCTCTTTGGTTACTACAAAACAATGCAGTAAGCTCGTTTTCGAAACCAAGAAATTTGTTTTCCTAATGATCCGCCCTCATGGAAAGAGGAATACTGTGGCCATGACCTCCAGATAGGGCCCCGCTACACGAAAAAAATAGATGGATAAGGTCATGGAGGAGTACGAGGACATCTTCACCTCCTCCACAGGGGTGCCTCTGCACTGCCAGGTCAAGCACCCCATCGATATGACCCGAGATGTGTCACTGCCCAATGGACCCATCTATCGGTGCTCTATTCTGGAGAATGACGAAATAAAGAGGCAGATTCAGGAGCTATTGCAAAAAGGTCACATCCGGCCAAGTTCATCACCCTGTGGGAGCCCGATCGTGTTGGTGCAGAAGAAGGATGAGACTTGGCGACTTTGCATTGACTATTGGGCACTAAACAAGATCACTATTTAGAATAGGTACCCGATACCATGGATTGATGACCTTCTGGACCAATTCAAGGGGGCGAAATATTTTAGCAAGATCGACTTGAAGTCGCGGTATCACCAGGTACCAATTGAACCCTCTGATGTGTGGAAGACTTCCTTCAAATCCAAGGAGGGCCTTTTCAAATGGTTGGTCATGCCATTCGGGTTGACGAATGCCCCTACAACCTTCATGAGGCTAATGGATGACATCCTACGGCGATTCACCAGCTCATTTGTAGTGGTTTACTTGGATGAAATTATGATCTTCAACCAGACTTGGGAAGAGCACCTCCACCACATTCGACAAGTCCTCCAAACACTGTGACAACACAATTTGTGTCCAAATTTGGAGAAATTCACTTTTGGCAAGACCCAGGTTCAGTATCTTGGATACATTATTAATGAGCGGGGAGTGCATGTGGATCCAGCAAAGATCCAAGTCATTCGAGATTGGCTATCCCCAACCACACTAACAGAGCTCCACAACTTTTTAGGTCTTGCTAATTTCTACCGCAGGTTTGAGTTGGGATTCTCTCATATCACTTGGCGCTTGAGTCAAGTCACCAAGGGAGGAGCTAAAGAAAAAATATTTTGGTTTGAATCTCAACAGAAGGAATTCGAGGAGTTGAAGCATCGCCTCTGCTCTACACCAGTGCCCACATTACCAGACTTGCAACAACCATTTGAGATCCAGACAGATGCCTCTGACTATGCAATTGGGGCGGTCCTTACTCAACATGGGCATCTAGTGTCATATCACAGTGAGACACTTTCCGACACAGTC
>JASDQU010107652.1:12547-26149 GCA_032191745.1 Picea mariana | reverse complement strand
TTCGAACGTTGAGCCATCCACAATCCTCAGACTTTCAACGCCATTTACCTGATATCGGTGGTTAACCACAGGCCCAACATGACATCCTCCGTGGAAATGCCACATTGTCTCCAACGTATCACGGCAGAACTGAACCACGGCTGCATCGTCCCACGTGTTGTTTGGCAACGCCCGCTGCGTAGTCGAAGCTCTCCTCAAAGCCCCGCTGTGTTGTTTGGATCCGTGCTGCGTAGTCGAAGCTCTCCTCTCTACAAATGAATCCCCAGCTTCTCAAATATGTTTCCATCATATACGTTGTTGGGCTGGACGAAGAAGCTGGATTCGATGTAATTTTGAGAGCCCGGAAGAATACCCACTGCCTGTATGCTGGAGAATTCGTGGGGCGTAGGGGTTTGCACGGTTACGGTTGCACGGGGACTGTCTTGAATCCCTTTGGCTACTGAAGTTAAATGTAGGACTAGAGGACTAGAGGAATGTAGGACGCAAACGGAGCATCTGCAACAACAAACATTGAGAAGGCATTAATTCAATCTCACATTCATCCTATGCTCTTACCCGACGGTGTTGTGGCTGCCTGAGCCATGCTCTTACCCGAGGGTGTTCTGGCTGCCTGAGAAGAGGATAACAGCTGATTGCTGCTCAGCGTCGTCAGCATCGTCAGAAGCAGAAACCATGTACGAATATTGGCAGCCATTATCATCATCTTCCTCACAACGAATTCAACTCCTTCACTCTCTTTCAGGATGTGGTTCATTTTCGCTCTCTTTATGAAGCTATTTGTAACATACACCATACCGGCTCCCTAGCATTCTGGAGATGAATTAAATCAGTAGAGCGAAAACTTAGGGGTTTCACTTCAAACAAAAACAAATAAATCTCATATTCTCTGCCATTGTTTATCTAAATTCTCTATACAATCAATATTATGGATCTTCTACAAATGGATTTCCGCCTAAGTTTACGTAAATTTCCTAAATTTGCCTTATAAATTTCTTTCTAATCAATATTATGGATCTTCTACAACTGGATTTGGATTTGTATTATTATGAGTATAAATTTCTCTTAAATTTAGATTGTATTATTATATTATTTTTAAATTTAAATTTACCAAATATTAAAGGAATTAAATCTCTTATAATAAATATAAATTTATTTTAAATTTAGATTTGTCAAATATCAAAATTTCACAAAAAAATTTGTATTGGTAAAATGGAAACGCCATAGATATAAGAGCACGTTCACCAAAGACCTTGAAGAAGTTGCTATGGGAAAAACTTTAAACAGAGAGAAGTTGGAAGAGATCCAAGAAGAACATTAGTATTGGAGGCAGAGAGAAGATGAGTTGGAGAAAAGACTTGCGAAGTGCCAACATTCATTCATCGCCATGAAGGCATAATTAGACATGAGCATATTGAAGCTCTTTTAGTTGGGGGAGAAATCTATTGAGATGGATAATTAGAAAGAGGATAGGTTCACTAAGGTCACTTCTCACCTATACTATGACTTGGAATCAAAGGAAGAGGCCTTTAAGAAGCTGGAAGCAGTTTTGCAAGAGACCAAGCAAGCCCCTTTCATTTGCACTACCAAAGATAGCACCATGACAAAGGAAAACATTGTAAACTCACCATCCAAGACCCTTTGTGACTTTGAGAAGCACACTAGAGGCATCATTTCCAAGATCATGAGCCAAATGGGCTATGATGGCCAATGGTAGGAAAGGAATGCCACAAGATTTTCATTCCAATTGTAGGTCAATAGAGGCCCAAGCATGAAGGCCTAGGATTCAACGTACAAGAAGATAGCTCAAGTGCAACTTAAACCACTTTTTTCAAGGAAAGAGGAACCACAAAATAAGTCATGTGTAGCAATCCACTCAAATATTCTTGTAGAAGCTTGGAAGAGGGAACTACAAAGATGACTCTGCCATTGATATTCACTCCAACTCTTGGGGGACCAAGAAACCAAGATAGCAAGGATCATCACAAACTGAATATGTATAGAATATTTTGTTTCAGTTGCAAGAAAATAGGTCATAAGGATAGCAATTGTTGAAACTCTAAAAGGCCAAGAAACCCATGTAGGAACTATTTCCAGTACTACAAATTGACTAGACATTGGGAGGCCAAATGTTGGAGGCTTCATCCGAAACTCCATCCCAAAAACGAACAACCAAGAATAAATCTTAAAGATTCAAGGTCAAGGGGAAAGAGGAGTTGGTTTCACTTAAATCCCAAGGAAAAATGGTTGTCCAACAATGTATTGCATTAGGGAATGCCATCCACAACCATGAGAAGGATAGTAGGGTTATGCCAAAGCTGACCCCTATTCATCTCTTCTCTTCCATCCTATTCCATTCGCCATATTTTATGGATCCCATGCTATTCCATTCATCATATTTTATCATAAGGATCATTTCCACAAAGTCCTCTCTTGGTTTCATTGCGTTTAAACAATTTCCATAATTTTGGTCATTATTGGGCATGCTTTAATTAAATACACTAAATGTGTTATTGGAACCATATTATCTGAAGGGATACATGAGTGTAATAACTCATTGGAACCAGGAAAAAACGATATAAAGTTTAGAATGATGAGAAAGGAGTTTCTAACATCCATGAATGTATTAGAATCCAATTAACCACTTTTCGATATTAAGAAGGTAAATTATTAATTACTTAAAAATTAAAAAGAAATTTTTAATGTTTAAGTGAAGATTGGAGGGAAAATAATGTAAGACTTTGATTTGGTCAAAAGGGAACGATATAGAAGGATGAGAGGAAGAATAAATAGAGGGGTAACCCTTCATTTTGGTATTATGTTTGGATTGATCTCTTGGAGTTCTCTTGGAGACAAGGTTTTCGTCAGTGTTTTGACAAAACCCTTCCATTTTAGTTTAGTTTCGGTGGTGCAATATCCATCCTATCTAGACAAGGAGGAGGATCCATGCTCGATCTTCATTGGAGCTTCATCTGGTTAGCAAGGTATGGGTAAATGACCAATTGGAATTAAAAATTAATTGTATGTATTCAAGTATTACGTTAAAACTTAGAGAGGAAGATATATTTATATGCAACTCAATATAAAATCTTCTCAAAGTGGTTTATAAAACACGTTAGAAACATTTATCTTCAAATATTTTATTGCAAACTAATCTGTAGACTAACAAAACAAAAGGGTTTGTACCCTCAATGTGAGGAGTGAAATAATGGCCCCAACTAATAAGAGTTCATAATTCACTTGAAACAAACAATTATGAAATTTGATCACTTAGTACTACACCCCAAAAATATCAAAAGTATTGTCATGTTATATCAAAACCATAAAATCCTTTATGTTAAAAAAACTATTATATAGCATAGGCTTCATATAGACAAATCTAAGAATTCAACATTATGTTCTTTGATACAATAATAAGGTTAATAAGGTTCTTAGTTTACCTTATTTACATTTTTGTTTGCAATTATTGTTTTTTCCACATTTTCATATATTGTTTGGTAAAAAGGCATATGGTTATGCATCAAATATTTTCGTTCTAGACATTTTCCTAATACTTGGTTGTCTTCACTCATCTTAAAGTGCTTTTATTCTACAAAGAATTAGCAAACCAAGAAGTTGAAGATAGCCATAACAAAACTTAAAATGGATGAGTGAATTTTGAAATTTTTTAATTCACACCATTTTAATTTACATCATGTACTTGTTATATGGTTAAAAATTATTGCTAACTTGATTATTACATAGAATGGCACTTACAATTTCCACGTTTGAACATCATTGTTGTTATATATAGTAATTAAGGACAATCATTCATTTGTTTGACTAACAATCACAAAAATTAACATAAAAAAAATTATATGAATTCAAACGATTTGATGAAACAACTAAATTAACCATCCATTTATTTTACCAGCCATAACATCATTAGATTTGAACTCTAAATACAAAGAGAATTCATCATACGACCAAAGTCATCCCTCCTTCGATATTTATGATATGGAAATCTTGTGCACATTAATGAAGAAACATTTTGACACAATATTCAATACTTATATTAAGAGTTTCTTATGCATTTGTTGTTGAAAAAGCTTCCAAGAATCTTTATTAATGCAAGTAAATCCACTAAATTAAATTATTTACGACAATGCCAATCAATAACCTTCTAAAAATAATTAGAAAAACAAAAAGTTGAAGATAACCTTAACAAAATGTCAAATAGATGAGTGAATTTTGAACTTTTGTAATTCACACCATTTTAAATTACACCATGTACTTGTTATATCTTTAAGAATCATCATTAACATTATCATTACATAGAATGACACTTAAAAAGTCCACATCTTCTTAATATTTGAATAACATTATTGTTATATAACAATGAAAGGCAATCATTCATTTGTTTCACTAACAATCACAAAAAATAACATAAAAAAACTTATATGAATTTAAACTATTTTATGGAACAATTTTAAATTAACCATCCATTTATAAATAACAGAAAAAAAATTATATGCATTTAAACTATTTTATGGAACAATAAAATTAACAATCCATTTATAAATAACATAAAAAAACTTATATGAATTCAAACCATTTTATGAAACAATTAAATTAACCATCTATTTATTTTACAAGCCATAGAATCATCACATTTGTACTCTAACTACAAAGGGAAATCAACATACAACCAAACTCATCCATATTTATGTATTGATGATATGAAAATATTTTTCACATTAATGGAGAAACTAGTGTACACAACCCCCTCCTCTCCTGGGGATTCCGGGACCTCTTGGCCTTGGATCTTCAAAATATCTAAACCGAACTGGTTCTTCGGGCCTTCGACAGACCCTAAGAAATCTATGAGCTCACACATGTCCCCTTGATGCCACATATAAGTTCTTACCACTTACAACTCCTCTCATCGATGCCTGGCGATGCTTGGCGACACCGATTCATGAGTACTATTCTTGCACTAGACTCCTGGAAACCCTTTTCCACTTCATGTTGAGGTGATATGATGGCCTCCTCCATTGTTTCCTTCCAGAATAACTTTCTCTGAATTCACGGATCTCTTCCACGTGTCTCCCTAGATCTGACGGTCCAACTAAGCTTCGGGTTTCACGAATTCTTAAAGCTTCACTTACTCCACACCTATTTATCCCAAATATTTGATTCCCTGGCTCTCTAATCTGCGGCCACGTGTCTCCTCTATGATGTCTTCATGAACCATCCATCTCTACAACATTTAAGATATTCTTTAATTACAACTTCTTTCAAAATATTTGCATGATCTATCCCTCAAAATTTAAATTTCTTCAAAATGTACGCTAGTGCGCCTACCTATCCTCTGCTTATGCTTCGCTGGCGATGCTCCTGGATCAAAAATATTTTCACATAATATTCAATACTTACTTTAAGCACAAAATAAAGAACACTATCACATGTTGTTCAAATGTACCTTCATTGGTTGTGCACCCCTGTTCTCTTATATGGACTCCAAATGTCACCATTGCAAACCATCATGTCCTTTATGTGTCTTGAATCCCTTCGTGGAAAAAAGAACCCAAAATAACCGTTGCAAACCTTTAGGGACCCATGCACCCAAGTGAACCCTTACACTCATCAACCATCACGTCCCTTGGGACCAGTGCATCCCAACCTTGTTGTTCCCTGCTTTGTTCTTTTCCTCATGGTTAGAAAATACCCTTGGCACATTCATGCACCCAAGGTTCCCACTTTCTCAACTAGTGCAACACTTGGGTGTTGGATCAACCCCAAGCTCCATCTCCTTGAGGACTTGGGCAAGGGTTTTTTCACCCTTCTAACAAAAGACCTTACAATTGGTTTGTGTCCCTAACCATGGATTGGACCATGAAAAATATCCCTACTATGCCCAATCCTTGACATCATGTGTATATTGGCCTTGGAGTTCAGTTATTTCTTCTACGAGGTCTATGTTTTGGTTAGAAAGGTATGGATGAATGACCCATAGGCATTAAAATCAATTGTGTGTATTCACGTATTATGTTAAAACTTAGAGAGGAAGATATATTTATATGCAACTCAATAAAAAAATCTTCTCAAAGTGGTTTATAGAACAAGTTACTCACATTTAACTTTAATCCTTTTGTTGCAAACTAATGGATAGACTGACAAAAAAAAATGGTGTGTTCCCTCATGATGAGGAGTGAAAGAGTGACCCATGATAATAAGATAAGAATTCACTTGAAACACATAATGATTAAATTTGATCACTTAGTACTACACCCCCAAAATATCAAAAGTATATCAAAATCATAAAATCCTTTATGTTAAAAAAACTGTTATATAGCATAGGCTTCATATAGACAATTCTAAGAGTGCAACAATATGTGATTTGATACGATGATAAGTTTCTTAGTGTACCTTATTTACATTTATTTGTATTCAATTATTAGTTTTTCCACATTTTCATATATTGTTTGGTAAAATGGTATATGCTTATGCATCAAATCTTTTCATTTTTCTCTTGTTATAGACATTTTCCTAATATTTGGTTATCTTCACTCATTTTAAAGTTCTTTTATTCTACACATAATTATCAAACCAAAAAGTTGAATATAACCCTAACAAAATTTCAAATAGATGAACGAATTTTGAACTTTTGTAATTCACATAATTTTAATTTACACCCTGTACTTGTTATATAATTAAGAATCATGGATAATTTGATTATTGGATATCAAGCCACTTTAAAATTCCACCTCTTGTTAATATATGAACATAATTTTTGTTATATAATAAATAAAGCTAATCATTCATTTGTTTCACTAACAATCACAAAAATAACATAAAAAACTTATATGAATTTAAACTATTTTACGGAACAATAAAATTAACCATCCATTTGTAAATAACATAAATAAAACTTGAATGAATTTCAACTATATTTTATGGAACAATTAAATTAACCATCCATTTATTCTACATTAAATTAAATTAAAAGGTATATGGTTTTGCATCAAATCTTTTCCTTTTTCTCTTGTTCTCGACATTTTCCTAATATTTTGTTAACTTCACTCATCCTAAAGTGCTTTTATTCTACAAATAATTAGAAAACTAAAAATTTGAAGATAACCATAACAAAATTTCAAAATAGATGAGTGAATTTTGAACTTTTTTAATTCACACCATTTTAATTTACACCATGTACTTGTTATATGCTTAAAAATCATCGCTAACTTGATCATTGCATAGAATGTCACTTAAAATGTCCATGTTTGAAGATGATTGTTGTTATATATAACAATTAAGGCCAATCATTCGTTTGTTTGAAGGTTGAATGTATTCGAAGCCAATTAACCACTTTCAAATATTAAAAAGGTAAATTATTAATTATTTAAACATTAAAAGTAATTTTTAATGTTTAAGTGAAAATTGGAGGGAAAATAAGGTAAGGGTTTGATTTGGTCAAAAGGGAAAAATATAGAAGGCTCAGAGAAAGAATAAATAGATGGGTAACTCTTCAATTTGGTATTATGTTTGGATTGATCTCTTAGAGCATTCTTGGAGCCAAGATTCTCATTTGGGTTTTGACAAAACCCTTCCATTGTAGTTTAGTTTCGGTTGTGCAATATCCACCCTAGCTAGACAAGGAGGAGGATCCATCCCGGATCTTCATTGGAGCTTCTTCTGGTTAGCAAGGTATGCATGAGTGAACCATAGGAGTTAAAATAAATTGTATGTATTCAAGCATTATGTTAAAACTTAGATAGGAATATATATTTATATGCAACTCAATATAAAATCTTCTCAAAGTGGTTTATAGAACAAGTTACTCACATGTATCTTCAATTATTTTGTGCAAACTAATCGGTAGACTGACAAAACAAAAGGGCATGTGCCCTCATGTTGAGAAGTAAAAGGATGGCCCTAGATAATAAGAGAAGAATCCACTTGAAACACACAATGATGAAATTTGATCACTTAGTACTACACCCCAAAAATATCGAAAGTATTGTCATGTTATATGAAAACCATAAAATCGTTTATGCTAAAAGACTATTATATAGTAGAGGCTTCTTATAGCCAATTTGAAGAATGCAACAATATGTGTTTTGATACAATGATAAGGTTCTTAGTTTACCTTATTTACATTTATGTTTGCAATTATTGGATTTTCCACATTTTTGTATATTGTTTGGTAAAATGGTATATGGTTATGAATCTAATCTTTTCTTTTGCTCATGTTATATAAATTTTCCTAATATTTGGTTAGTTTCACTCATCCTAAAGTCATTTTATTATACAAAGAATTAGAAAACCCAAAATTTTAAGATAACCCTAACAAAATTTCAAATAGATGAGTGAATTTTGAACTTTTTTTATTCACACCATTTTATATTAGACCATGTACTTGTTATACATTGAGTATACTTACTTGTTGGAGGTTTTCAGGGGGGATCTTATTTAAGTACCTTACTAGACCACACCTTGAGTGGAGGATTCTAGACATCTTACACGGTGGTTTGGGACCTTGGTATCATTTTCAGTTTCAGTCTGGATCATTTTATGGAGCGTCAAGTGTTGATGGCATTGCTTAAGGACAAGCCATATTTTGGAAGGGAGGATTGCAATTTCCCCATCTTTGTATTCCCCAACTTTACAGTTGGAGGCGAACTTATGGGTTATGTCAATGTGGTGAGAGGAGTAAATGGTGGTTAACAAGGTGCCTGGACAATTTGGAGGGGTTTTATGGATCCCATTATATTCCATTCGCCATATTTTATCACAAGGATCATTTCCAAACAATCCTCTCTTGGTTCAATGGCGTTTTGACAATTTCCATAATTTTGGTCATTATTGGGCATAATTTAATTAAATACAATAAATGTTTTATTGGGACTATATTGTCTGAAGGGATACATGAGCGTAATAGCTCATTGGAACCTGGATGAAATGATATAAAGGTTGGAATGATCAGAAAGGCGTTTACGACATCCATGAATGTATTAGAATCCAATTAACCACTTTCATATATTAAAAAGATAAATTATTAATTACTTAAACATTAAAAATAAATTTTTAATGTTTAAGTGAAGATTTGAGGGAAAATAAGGTAAGGGTTTGATTTGGTCAAAAGGGAAAGATATAGAAGGATGAGAGAAAGAATAAATAGAGGGGTAACCCTTCACTTTGGTATTATGTTTGGATTGATCTCTTAGAGTTCTCTTGGAGCCAAGGTTTTGGTTAGGGTTTTGACAAAACCCTTCCATTTTAGGTTAGTTTTGATGGTGCAATATCCATCCTATCTAGACAAGGAGGAGGATCCTTCGCGGATCTTCATTGGAGCTTCTTCTAGTTAGAAAGGTATGGATGAATGACCCATTGGAGATAAAAGAAATTGTATATATTCAAGTATTTATATTAAAACTTAGAGAGGAAGATAAATTTATATGCATCTCAATATAAAATCTTCTCAAAGTGGTTTATAACACAAGTTACTCACATTTATCTTCAATTTTTTTTATTGCAAACAAATGGGTAGACTGACAAAACAAAAGGGTGTGCACCTTCATGATGAGGAGTGAAATAATGGCCCAAATTAATAAGAGTTCATAATTCACTTGAAACACACAATGATGAAATTCAATCGCTTAGTACTACACCCCAAAAATATCGAAAGTATTGTCATGTTATATCAAAACCATAAAATCCTTTATGTTAAAAAAACTTTTATATAACATAGGCTTCATATATCCAAATATAATAATGCAACAATATGTTCTTTGATATGACGATAAGTTTCTTAGTTTACCTTAATTACATTTGTGTTTGCAATTATTAGGTTTTCCACATTTTCATATATTGTTTGGTAAAAAGGCATATGGTTATGCATCAAATATTTTCTGTTCTAGAAATTTTCCTAATATTTGGTTAGCTTCACTCATCCTAAAGTTCTTTTATTCTACAAAGAATTAGAAAACCAAAAATTTGAAGATAACCATAACAAAATTTTGAATGGATGAGTGAGTTTTGAAATTTTTTAATTCATACCATTTTAATTTACACCATGTACTTGTTATATGGTTAAAAATTATCACTAACTTGATCATTGCATATAATGGAACTTGAAATTTTTACATTTCAACATCATTGTTGTTATATATAATAATTAAGGACAACCATTCATTTGTTTGACTAACAATCACAAAAATTAACATAAAAAACTTATATGAAATCAAATGATTTTATGAAACAATTAAATTAACCATCCATTTATTTTACAAGCCATAACATCATCACATTTGAACTCTAACTACAAATGGAAATCAACATACGATCAAATTCATCCCTCCTTCGATATTTATGATATAGAAATCTCTTGCACATTAATGAAGAACCGTTTTCACACAATACTCAATACTTATATTAATAGTTTCTTATTTAGTTGTTGCTGAAAAAGATTACGAGAATCTTTATTAATGCAAGTAAATTCACTAAATTAAATTATTTCTGGCAATGTCAATCAATAACATTCTACACAAAATTAGCAAACCGAAAAGTTGAAGATAACCTTAACAAAATTTCAAATAGATGAGTGAATTTAGAACTTTTGTAATTCACACCATTTTAAATTACGCCATGTACTTGTTATATCTTTAAGAATCATCACTAACTTGATTATTACATAGAATGACACTTAAAAGTCCACGTCTTGTTAATATTTGAACATCATTATTGTTATATAATAATTAAATGCAATCATTCATTTGTTTCACTAACAATCACAAAAAATATCATAAAAAAACGTTTATGAAATTAAACTATTTTATGGAACAATTTTAAATTAACCATCCATTTATAAATAACATAAAAAAGATTGTATCAATTTAAACTATTTTATGGAACAATAAAATTAACCATCCATTTATAAATAACATAAAAAAAATTATACGAATTCAAACCATTTTATGAAACAATTAAATTAACCATCTATTTATTTTACAAGCTATAACATCATCACGTTTGTACTCTAACTACAAAGGGAAATCAACATACAACCAAACTCATCCATCTTTCCATATTTATGATATGTAAATCTTTTGCACATTAATGGAGAAACATCTTCACACAATATTCAATAGTTTCTTAAAGCACAAAAGAAAAAACACTATCACATGTTGTTCAAATGTACCTTCATTGGTTGTGCACCCTTGTTCTCTAATATGCACTCCAAAGGTCACCATTGCAAACCGTCATGTCCTTTGTGTGTATCTCATTCCTTCATGGACCAAAGAACAATTAAATTAACCATCCATTTATTTTACAAACCATAACATCATCACATTTGAACTCTAACTACAAATGGAAATCAACATAGGACCAAACTCATCCCTCCTTCGGTATTTATATAAATATGCAAATCTTGTAGATTAATGAAGAAACATTTTCACACAATATTCAATACTTACTCTTAATGAAGAAACATTTTCACACAATATTCAATACTTACTTTAAGCGCGAAAGAAAGAACACTGAATATAAAAATCATATTAATTTTCAAACATTTTCATGTGCAATGGAAAGACTTTCTAACAACTACACATGATATTCACATCTTCTTATTCATTTGCTTCTGAAAAAGATTTTTAGAATATTTATCAATGCAATCATATTCACTAAATTAAATTATTTCTGGAAATGCCAATCAATAACCTTTGTTCCTCTCTTGAAGAATCTTTGTTCCCACATACTTTCATGCAGAACAAGATTTTTATATATGAATTCATAGATACCCAATGGAAATAGTAAGAACATTATAATTACCTATAAAGCATCATAGTGATGGCTTGTGGGCTTGTTCCTACAGAGTCTTTGAGCGTTCAACCATCCACAATCCTCATACTTTCAACGCCATTTAACTGATATCACTGGTTACTTGAATGTATTAGAAGCCAATTAACCACTTNTAAAAAGGTATATTATTAATTACTTAAACATTAAAAGTAATTTTTAATGTTTAAGTGAAAATTAGAGGGAAAATAAGGTAAGGGTTTGATTTGGTCAAAAGGAAAAGATATTGAAGGATAGGAGGAGAAATAAATAGATGGGTAACCCTTCACTTTGGTATTATGTTTGGATTGATCTCTTCGAGCATTATTGGAGCCAAGGTTTCCATTAGGGCTTTGACAAAACCCTTTCGTTGTATTTTAGTTTGGGTGGTGCAATGTCCACCCTAGCTAGACAAGGAGGAGGATCCATCCTGGATCTTCATTGGAGATTCATATGGTTAGAAAGGTATGTGTGAATGACCCATAGGAATTAAATAAATTGTATGTATTCAAGTATTATGTTAAAACTTAGAGAGAAAGATATATTTATATGCAACTCAATATAAAATTCTCACAAAGTGGTTTATAGAACAAGTTACTCACATTTATCTGCAATTATTTTGTGCAAACTAATGGATAGAATGACAAAGAAAATGGGTGTGTGCTCTCATCTTGAGGACTGAAAGAATGGCCCCAACTCATAAGATTTTATAACTCACTTAAAACACACAATGATGATGTAACATCCCGCTCTGGTGCACTGAGAAAACTTATTCTTTGAGGACACTGGCTCGCAAGTGATCCAGATTATTATGTTATTAAAACTTTTGATTTTGATTATGAGGCATTATGGGATGATGACATGTTGTATTACTGCTTTGACTTAGACAAGTGCTATTGACTCGGTTTTACTGAGTGTGCAAGGTTTTGGACCTCGAGGATGCAGAGGCATCGATGGAACCTCTTGGACTCTGGATCGAGTCAGGGAGTGTGCTATTGGGGTTTAATTGATTTACTGTGATATTAGTACATATGATTAGATGATATGATGTGGACATGTTCTGACATGATTTGTTGATGATGCAGGCTGACAATATCTTTCCGACCAAACTCACATATGGAATAAAGAGGTAACACACGACTACCAAAGATGTTGAGAGAGAGGTGTGGACAACAGCCCTGCCACATCCTACTAGCACTCCCACCGTGGCTTGAACTGTAGGTTAACGATTACCTAGTTCAAGAGGACCCACGATTCCATGAGGGCAAACTACGATAGTCGCTCACGATGATTCTAAGGGCCCTACAATAAGGCGGGGGCCTTATTCCTTAGAAGCCCTTAGTCTCCCACAAGTTCACCTGCCGGAGTGCTGACTCCAAGGGTTATTGATGTTTACCAATCAGTCAAGAGGTGAGTGGAACCCTTGGAGAACGTAGTTCATCCTGAAGGGCATGTCGTGCAAAGGAACAGATGAGGCGAGTGGCACCCTTGGATAACCTAGTGCATCCTGAAGGGCACGTCGCATTGATGACGATAGATGGATGAACCTAGATGGCCCTAAAACAAACAACACATTAAGAAATTTTAAAACAACTTCCCTAATTAAATGTATCCCAGTTCAGAATCTAAGTTCTAAGTCTAAAACTTCGCTATGGGTAAAAGTTTGTCTACCCTTAAGAAAATATCCATATAAAAATAAAATAATAAAATTTGAAATAAAAACCACTTAAGTAATAATTTTGGTCTTCATAAATTTTTGCAGTAAAATGAAGAGAGTAAGAAATCAAA